>JARYZH020001375.1:0-30859 GCA_030021035.2 Notholithocarpus densiflorus
GAAAAAAACTTATATATTATGTATAAATTTATAAAAATTAAGATTCGGTCCAACAAAATTCTTCCTGGCCCCCCTTGACTCAACAAAATTTTTCCTTACCCTGAACATAATTTTTGGCCATGTAATGAAATAAAATTTAGCCCAAACACTACAACAAATATTTAAAATTTAACCCAAATATTCCAACAAAAATTAACCACCAAGCCCATCCTTAAGCCTTTCCAAAATTTACAAGAAAAAAACCATTTTATCAACCTAGATGATAGATCATAGATGTAGTGATTTCAAAGGGAAAAAAAAAACCACTAAGCACCACACCAAAACATTCTTCCTAAGACATAACCGCTGCGGCACATCACCTAACCCACTTCACGCAGCAACGATTCAATGCTGCCACACAGTTCGGTATGCCCCAGACTTTGGCCTCTCTCTCTTTCATTTTTGTTTCTCCAACTTTGTTTAATGTTTATCTTGCTGTAGCACTATTCTAAATTTCTAATTATGCTTAGCGGTGTTGGGTTAAGATAGCTTGACCCCGGTTAATAATTCAATTAGCCAAGTTGATTAATTAGGTTCAATTGCATGCAAATCATGGAGGCACCAACAAATCACCAATTAAACTAAATGCAACGAAAAATAAATTTGACACGGTGATTTGTTGACAAATGGAGAAAACTTCTTGCAAGGCAAAAACTTCACCGGGTGAATTTAAGGTCACTACTCATAAGAATCCATTAATAAATAATCAAGCGGTTACAAGTATAAGAAATCTTACCACTACCCTGACTTATCCCAAAATACCAACCTATAGTTGAACATTCGCTTCAATACCCAATTGAACTTGATCTTGTAGTAGCCTTCTTTCCCTTGATGCACAAATCTCCAATCTATAACTAACTCCTTTACACGGATCCTAGTACATAACTAACTCCACAGCAACCCTTTGATTGTTGTAGTTGATTTGCAACAGCTTCACATAGAAACACCAATAAGATCTTCAATATTGGTGCTAGAGAATTTGCTTGGTTATAGAACCCAAAGACGTACAAGAAATGCTACAAGAACTCTTTCTTCTGTAGGAGGTGGCTAGGGTTTCAAAAAGAAAACCTTATGAAGCTTTCTAGGGCTAGGGTTTTCTTTCTCCACCTCCTTATTTAAATAGGAGCTTAATGGGCCTTTTAAACAAGCTCTCCTATTCCAAATAGGTTTACACAAATCTTGGGCTTTCCTAGTCCTATAAGGATTATGCAAACCCATAAACAAATAGCCGTTAGGAATCAAAACGTTGCAGGCTATATCAGAAATCTCGTAAGCTCGATAGATCAAGAGGGTATCGAGACAAGTATCGAGCTTTAATAAATCTCGATAGATCAACAGGTATCGAGGAGGTATTGGAACCTGCAGATTCAGCTTTTCTTGAGCAGTTCTTGAGTAATTTCCATGTCTTCAATGTAATCACTTGTAATGATCATCTTGGACCTACTTGAATTTGCCCAAATACAAGTAAAGTGTGTTTTGTCATAGGATATGCCAATTACATAAAAATATGAACCTAACAATCTCCCATTTGGCAATCCGTGACAAAACCACAAGAGTATATTGAATGTCCTAGAATACATTCTACTCAAGATTACAGAAAAAAAAAGAAGTCTAGTCTAAAAGATCTAAACCTTGGAAGTTGCTGCAAAAAGAAGGCTCGAAATCTTGACTTGGCTTTAACTTGTCTTTCTTGAAAGGCACTAAACAAGAAGCATCAAGGTACCATATGGAAAACATTGACAAGTAAAATAAATAAGCTCAAGAAAACTTTTATTCACAATTCTAGCGGAATAAACAACAAGAATATCTCAAACATAGCATGTGAATGAAGCACAAAGATACACATCTCAGAATATGTCAATATCAAAGTGTATCAAACTAACTCTCCCCCTAAGTTAGTTACATCAAAAATTTTATTCCCTTTAAAATGAAATTCTCCCCCTAAATCTATTACTCCCCCTGAGGAATGACATTCAAATCTCAAATTTCTCTCCCTTTTTGACACGATTGTCAAGGGGCATAGAAAACTAAAAAACTTGACCGGAGATAGCAAAAAACTGACATAGTGGGAACAAGGAGAACAAAAAACCATAGACCTATATGAAAAACAAGATGCTATGGACACAAAAAGAATAAAAAAAATGCAAAACATGAAAAAAAATATGAAATGCATGCAAGAGTAGTTCGATCTATCGGGAGGTATCGAGGAATGTGTCGAGGAAGACTTCGATAGATCGACACTAGTATCGAGCAAACAGAAAGAAGAGAAATGAGGCTCAATGGATCGGGGTGGTATCAAGAAAGAGCTCGATGTATCGAGATGCATAAAACATGAATTTTTCAACTAAAAGCATGAAGTGTATGCAAACATGAAAAAATCAACACCATGAACCAACCCAGATTAAAAAGAGTTTAAACATGTGAAAGAACAATGCAAAACTCAAAACTCCAAAAAAAAAAACTTTTTAAAGCAAAAACACAAATTTTTGTTTTTTTTAAAAAGAATATACTCACACTAGTACAAGAGTAACTTTAAATGGCCAAATCACATTGTACCTGTACAATAGTTTCAAGAGTAGCAAAGAGTACGCGTGTTGTGTGTAAAACTTTTGCAAAAAAACATAAGTGTCTCATTATATGAAGAGTAATGATATAAGAGAATCAAATACATCCACACACAATCATAACTATTTGATGGGGACCATCACCTTTGAGGTACATTATATAACTCTTACATCTCCTAAATACAAGTTTGCAACCATATTTGAAAGTATTTTGATTCTTTTTGCTTCACATGTTCTTTGCATATTTTTCTTTTAGACATAACATGACATAACACGCATGGGTAAGTAAGAGAGACAAGAATTACCCAATTATGAAAGCCAAACATCTTTTTTTATTTATTGTGCAAGTGTTACGTCTTACCGAACACGGCTTTTTTGAATTGCACACAGATGTTGTATGATTGACCAGTTTTAGTGGTAAGATGGTTATTCACTATTTTTAATAACTCATATAACAAAAATAGAGTTTACAATGATTGTGCTATTGCTAAATTTTTTTAGCAATTAAGCTACAGTAAATTGTCATCTATGACAGTCCACTATAGCTCAAAGTTATAACTGAAAAATAATATTCTATTATTCCTTCCCATTTTTTAATTAAAAACCTCTCTCTCTCTCTCTCTCTCTCTCTCTCTCTCAGATAATACGGTGGCAATGGTTGGGTTGGTGGTTTGTTGATTGGTTTGTTGTGGTGGGTCATCGATCGGTTTATAGTTTTAGGTTGTTGGGTTTTTCTTGATGGGTTTTGGTCAATGTTCAGGTTGGGTTGTGGTCACAATGGTTGGGCTATGGGTTTGGTGGATCTCGCTGTGGTTATGACTTGTTTGTGAGTCAATCTTGCGGTGGAAGTGTATATTTGGCAGTGATGGGTTTTTTTTGGGTTGTGTAGTTGTTGGTGGTTGTGGTTGGGTTGTGATGTGATGTGGGGGTTGTTAGTGGCAGATGTGGTGGTTTTGGTGGTCGCTATGGTTTTGGCAGTGACTTAGTGGTTGATCTTGGTTCAGACTTTAGAGAAGAGGAAGACATAGAGAGAAAGAGAGAATAAAAAATAATAAAGAAATAATAAAGATAGAATATTTAAAAGAAGTGTTAAAGAAATAGAATCATTTATGTTGGGTGCTTTGGTGTATTGTAAAGTGAGATGATAAAATAAATAAAGTAGATTTTTGAGTTGCTTAAAGCTAAAATTTTTACAATTATCATTGTGAATGCTCTTAGATTGTAACAAGAAAAAAGCCAGATAATTTCTCATTTTTATGTATTTTCATGAAAAACTATGTAGTGTTGATTTTCTTTTTTTTAAAAAAAAAATATATTTTTTTTTTGGGTTTATTGTTTCTTTCCCAAAATATATAAGTCAATATAAACTTATCAATTTAAAGAGAATGCATCATCAATTGAATAACAATTTTGAGATTCATTTTGATTTTGTTAAATTATATTTGGCACAAAAATTTCTCACCACAAAAATGTTAGAACATTCCCATTGGCAATTGTAAATGGTATAAGTAGGGAAAATTTAGCATAAAGGCACAAAGAGAGCCCAGCAGCCGGACTTGTAAAATCTTACAATTGCAAATTTTTTTGTAATTGTGCTACATGTCATTCTAAATGTAAAATGACACGGTAGCACTTTAGTAAAAATTATAATATATTTTAATTGATAAAGTGGAAGAGATATAGGGGAGAAGAAAGAGAGAGTTTTTTTTTTTTTTTTTTTTAGAAGGAGAAAGAGAGAGAGTTGTATTGGAATATATTATATTATTTTAGTGGGTAAACTGTATATATTAAGAGAATTTAGAAAGTTAATTATAGCATTTTTGACTTACAAAAGTACTCCTAATTTAATTAACTTAAAACTTAAAAATGAGGTTGAAAAAGTAAATTAACAAAAATATTAAATTCCTATTTTTAGGTTTTTTATTCCTAATAAACTCTTACTTTTAGGTTGATTTAAATTTTTATTTCTACTCGCTTACTCCCTACAAAATAGGAATACTCTTTTATTTGTTTTAAAACTCCTAACCCTAATCCTTTCTCTTTCTCTTTCTCTATCTCTCTCTCTCTCTCTCTCTCGCATCCCAAGCCCGTATGTTTAGATCTCAATAATTGAAACTCAAAAAAAAAAAAAAAAAAAAAAAAAAAACAAGAAGAAGAAGAAGCTTTCCTAATGGATCCTATGGAGGTGGAGGTGGAGAAAGGTTTGAGGAGGAGCATAGAATCAGATGATGATGAAGAAAATGAATACGAGATCTGTGTCTGTACGCAACACAAGTTCAATGAAGTGGAGTGTTATAAGATTAAGGTTCCAGACCCCGAAGCGGTTCCTCCTCTTTCATACTTTTGTCCAGGACCTCCTCCTTCGTTTGACAGCCTTGTTAAGGGATTGAAGAAAGAGGATGAACCCATCTTCAACCCGAAGAAGATCGATCCTATTTATCCATCCATCAAGGGACCTTTCGCCTGTAGATACTTCGCCGTGATAGGCACCGTTTTATATGCTGTTGGTGGCAAACTGGATATTGAAGATTGCTGCCTTGACGACGTTGCCGGAAACTACAATCTCGAGAGTGACCCTGTGGCTTTCATGAATTTTATACCCAGTAGGGAAGTGTGGACCCTCGACCTTACATGTCCTGAGCAAGGTTGGCAGACTACTACACCCATGAAATATCGTAGATTATGCCCTCAGACCATTGTTGTAAATGGTAAGCTCTATGTCTTTGGCGGTTTCTTTTCTTTGAATCCCGTAGATAAGTCCCGTGGGTGGATGGAAGTTTATGATCCCAAATCGGGAAGCTGGGAATGCCTACCAAATCCACCTTCTTTTAGCGAAACCGATGCAATTGTTTTTGCTGGTTTGGAGTGCAAAAACGAGATTATGGTAGGTAACATGAAAAGATCTGGGGATGCCGATTACTATAGCTACAATATTTTGTCTACTTCTTGGAGAAAGGCATCTGAGATGGGTGAGTGGTCTTTGGTTAGCTCGAGTATTGAACAAGGCAGAGCTGCAGTTGTAGGCAATTCTAACTACTACTGGGCTTCAATCCGAGACAGGGAGAGCAGAGAATGCACTATCTTCGGATTTAATTCTGACAGTCAACAGTGTTCTAGGGAAATTATCAACACTCGCACTTTTTTAGGGCCGACTGAACGTTTCGTTGCCACGGGTTGTGGTTTTCTCCACTTATCCGGTCAAAAATTCTGCCTTCTGTTGCGCTCTATATCCAAATTTAATAATTATCTTTATTGTCTTGTGCTTCACCTTTCTGCATTCTTACCCCGCTCTCCGTCCGACTGTGAGGATGATGATGGTATTTTAGGGAAGAATGGCTTTCGTCTATCGGTTTCGATTCAGAAATACTCCATGGTTAACTTTACAGACTTGTTGGACTGCCTGATTTTGTAGGTTTCCTGCTCTCTCTACATCCCTGTTATCTCCCATACACTCACATGTATATATTATTATTATTATTCCAATTTTTATAATTAAGTTTTTGTTTTGGCAAAACAGCAATAGCAATTTTTTGTTTGTATTGTAAAGTTGTGATTTATAACTATGTTTTATGTTGGCTTTACAAAAAGTGTTGCTTCAAATTATCAGGACATGGTGAATTTGGTTGAATGAAAGTTGGTTTGGTCTTCAAAAAAAAAAATGCCATGTTTGAAAAGATAAAATGAAAAGCTATTAACCATTAAGCTAGGGCCGGATTTGAGGACTGATCTGATCATATAAACAAAAAAAAGGCCCAAATGTTTTAAAATAAAATAATGGAGACCTATATATAAACCAACGAAGGCCCAAAGCAAAGAATATGTTGTAATATATTTTATCTTTTTGCAAAGAATAGGAGATTATCTTTTTTTAGGTTGAAAGAAGCCTATATTGTGAGGCTGAAAGATGCATGTATGTGTGAAAGATTATCTTCATTTGTGAAGCTTATCTTTCCATTTCTATCACAATAAAGATTTGGTGACTTTAAGTCTTTAGAACATAAATATGTAGGTTGCATATTTTCCCATGTACAAGATGATGTTGTTGCTTAAATAGCAGACTAGTTCACTTCTATTTTTATTGTAATTAAGCAATGTTTCTTATAATATTGCAAAATGCTTTCTCATTGTTGACTCATGTCTAACCCATTTGTTTGTCATTTTAATATGTATGTGGCTTCATGGTCATCTATAATATAAGTAATATTTAGCTTGAATTTGTTTTGCTTGCTATTGTGGAGAAGTATTCTCTAAAACTTGTGTGGATGGAATTTTTTTTTTATCGTCCAGACCCCGCCTCGATGTACAAGATCCTTCTACTGGTCTACACACAAAGGTCAACTATTCCTTAACCAATATATCGAACCATGAGTGAGGGACCATCGAATTCACTAAGGTTTAGGTCAACAGTGGAAGTGGATGGATCGACTTATACCTCTCCAAACACTTTTTTACCAAAAAAAACAGCCGAACAAGACGTTGCCAAAGTTGCACTAGAACACATATCAAAGAGGATAAGCGATGAAGGATGTCCTCTCGTTCATGAGGTTCGTTACATCATGATTGTAAACTTGTAATATATTTTATCATTTTGCAAAGGATAGGAAATTATCTTATTTTAGGTTGAAAGAAGCCTAGATTGTGAGGCTGAAAGATGCTTGTATGTGTGAAAGATTATCTTCATCTATGAAGCTGATCTTTCCATTTCTATTACAATAAAAATTTGATGACTTTAAGTCTTTAGAACATAAATATGTAGGTTGCATCTTTTCCCATGTACAAGATGATGTTGTTGCTTAAATAGCAGACTAGTTAACTTCTATTTTTATTGTAATTAAGCAATGTTTCTTATAATATTGCAAAGTGTTTTCTCATTGTTGAATCATGTTTAACCCATTTGTTTGTCATTTTAATATGTATGTGGCTTTATGGTCATCTATAATATAAGCAATATTTAGCTTGAATTTGTTTTGCTAGTTATTGTGGAGAAGTATTCTCTAAAACTTGTGTGGATGGAATTTTTTTTGGTCGTCCAGACCCCCCGGCAATGTACAAGAACCTTCTACTGGTCTACACACAAAGGTCAACCATTCTGTAACCAATATATCGAACTATGAGTGAGGGACCATCCAATGCAGTAAGGTTTAGGTCAACAGTAGAAGTGGATGGAGTGACCTATACCTCTCCAAACACTCTTTTACAAAAAAAAAAAAAAAAACAGCCGATCAAGATGTTGCTAATGTTGCACTAGAATACATATCAAAGAGGATAAGGGATGAATGATGTCCTCTCGTTCATGAGGTTTGTTACATCATGATTGTAAACTTGTAATATATTTTATCTTTTTCAAAGGATAAGAGATTATCTTTTTTTAGGTTGAAAGAAGCCTAGATTGTGAGGCTGAAAGATGCTTGTATGTGTAAAAGATTATCTTCATTTGTGAAGCTGATCTTTCCATTTCTATTACAATAAAGATTTGGTGACTTTAAGTCTTTAGAACATAAATATGTAGGTTGCATCTTTTCCAATGTACAAGATGATGTTGTTGCTTAAATTGCAGACTAGTTCACTTATATTTTTATTGTAAATAAGCAATGTTTTTTATAATATTGCAAAATGCTTTCTCATTGTTGACTCATGTTTAACCCATTTGTTTGTCATTTTAATATGTGCAAGAGAGGGTCTTGCCCAAGGATGGAAATAAGGAAGAAAGGCTTTATATTATTGAATATGTGAGTAAAAGTCTAAGTACAAGCCTGCCTGAGGAGGCTAATATTACACAGAAAAATACATTGTTCACTCTCTTCTCTCAATGTTTTTCTTGTTACTTTTTTATTGTTGATTTTTTTTTTTTTTTTTGGTCTCTGTCCCTTCATCTGAGAACCATCTTTTTCTTATATATTCCACCACTTCACTTCCTAACCTCCCATCTTTGCCTAACAAATTTCTCCTAACGACATCTGTCCCTTTAAACATCTGAGGAAGGTGATAGAAGGAGTTGCTTAGTTGTGAATTACAGTGTTCAGATCACTTCCTCATTAATGCAGCTAATAAAGCTGTTGCTCACCATTTAATGCGGAGGCAACAGGCTACTCAAAACTGGAAACTTTCCCTAGTCCTCATGATTCTCTCTCCTCAGCCGATCCTTCCCACCTGAAGCTCCTAAGAACCTTTTGCTTCTTTTCCTCTTATCCTCGGGTATCCTTCCTTTTCGGACATGTAATGCCCCAATATCAACTCTACAGTTCAGCAATCATTTCCTTGGTCCTCGGGCCCTCACATACATATATATAAAATTATATATTCAGTAATGGAAATATATTTATGATAACTCTTTATTTTTTTTACTTTAAATCAATGCATCTAAAACAATTAAATAAAATTATAACAATTATAAACAAATTTCAGTAGTTAAGATACAGTAGTATAAGTAAAATAAAACCAATTAGGATAAGGTTACTTACCTCAGCTAACTCACTACAAAGAACTTCTCCCTAACACTTTCTCTAAAATCCTTAGATATCACCTATACAATTTTCAAGCACTATACTCAATAATCAAATAAGGGTTGTGTATGTCAAAGGCCTTGTAACTGAATTGACACCTCTCCATGCACAAAGTGCTTGGGGGTTTAGGGGGGAAAATGTTCGAACTGCGGGGTTAGCAGCATGTTGTAATTATTTCTCAAAAAAAAAAAAAGGGTTGTATTAACGGGCACCTTGTGGTGCCTGTTAACCACAATTTTTTTTTTTTTACTTTTTTCTAAGAAAAATTGTCTTTTTTTGTGTGTAGTTTTTGTCATTTTTTCAGTTTTGTAGGTACTATTTTTGTCTTTTTTGACTTTTTCTGACAAAATTTTTTTATCTTTTTTGCCCTTTCTCCAATTAAAAAATTCAAGAAAAATTTATAACGACACTCGACCAGAGGAAAGACTTTTAAAAATATCTCATAATTTTTCACTATTATCTCAGCGCAAAAATCCACATATTCACCATATATAATATTCTTTACTTTCTGCCACTAATAATACCCTAGGATAAGAACTATAGAATTCATAAATATAAAAGTCACTTGTAAAAGAAGAGCAACACGGAAACTACTCTTCAGGTACAAGTTTTTGTTTTTTGTTTTTTAATTTTTTAATTTTATTTTATTTCCACCACCTGCCACCATTATCATCTTTTAATACGATGACAACTCCAAGTACAAGCTAGGCCATCTGCCTTACGGAACAGCCATTATTTCTTTTTCTTTTTTTCTTTTTTAATTTATGCAAAAGCTAATTTATATGACAGCAAGGTCTATAAAAGAAATTGTGCATCGACAACCCAACTAAGTCCAATCATAGGATGGAAATCTGCAAAGTTTAAGACATTGTTTGGTAGACTATCTAAACAACATATTTTTAGTTTTTAAACAATATTACACACATTTTCACGTACTTTTTCACTCATACATATTTTAAAAAACTATAAACAACATTACTTAGGGGCCGTTTGGTCACCCATTTCAAAACATAGTGTTCAGTGTTTAAACACTGAACACTAGTGTCCAAAAACAAAAAAACGTGTTTGGTGGACCATTCCTGTTTGGGCCCGTTTGGAAAACATTGTTCAAAAACCCATGTTTGAACAGATGGTTTTGAAATGACCTCCGGCCTGATTTTAAACAACAAACACTAGTGTTCAGTGGCACTTCGGTAATTATTTTGAACACTATTATGGGCCCACCTGGTCAGCTTTTTTTCAAGTATTGTCTCCTCCCTTTCTCTCATCTCTTCACACCGAATCATCTGCACCTGGTACCAAGATCTCCATCTTACCCACACAGTCAGAGCAACCCAGCGGCATTACTCTCACCCACCTCCATAACTCCCCTCATCGACCCAGCGCCATTAAACCCATCGCCATTAAAATCCTCACCGACCCATCATAAACGCGTCTTCAACAGCAAACAAAGAACAGAAAAAATGGGTTTTCCCGATTGGTGAGGAAAACAAAAAAACAAAACAAAAAACAAAAAAGTGAGAAATCTGTGAGTGAAGAAGGAACTGGTAGGTCTTTAGACAAAAACCCATTGACAAGCAAAGTGAAAGCTTCATTTCGAACCTGGATCTTGGAGTGATGGGTCGGCGGCAACAAAAGCTCGATTAGTTGCTGGGTCTTGGAATGTTGACAATGGAGATGAGATCCTAGGAACGTGAAGCCCAGCCGTGGATCTTCTGAGGCGTCGATGGAGATGAGGACTGTGCGTGGGTTTGGTGTTCTACTCTCAGGGAAGAGAAGGGAAAAAGAAGGAAAGAGAGGAACATGGGAATATGATGTTCTCTCTCCTGATTTAAAAAATATTTATTTCGTACTTTGGTCAGCTTTTTTTACAATCCAACACACATATACCAAACACATATTTTATATTTTTGAACACTGAAACACAGTGTTTAAACCATGATACCAAACACATTTTTTTTGTTTTATAAACACTAAAAACACGTATTTCAACAACATTTTTTAAACTACAGTTTTTACATCTTTTTAAACAACAATTTTTGAACTCTATGACCAAACGGGCCCTCAAACTCCTCTACTAAACAAGCCCTAAGACTGGCACTACTGCAAGATATCCAAATCCATCCTAGACCCATCTTCTTCTATACGGTCAACCTTTTTTTTTTTTTTTTTTTTTTTTAACTTGTTAGAACTCAACTCATCAAATCGGTACCATTCCTTTAATAAAGGGCTGTGCAGAAACTTCTCTCACCAAGCCTAAAAAATCTACAGATTCTATCTCCGCTCAACGCAACAAAAGGCATAGATAAAGATTAAGGGTCTATTAGTAACGTTATTTTAGTAATGTTATTTATATTTTTTAAAAATATATGTGGGTGAAAAAGTGCGTAGAAATATGTGTAATGTTATTTAAAAACTGAAAATATGTATTTAAACACATGTACCAAATAGACCCTAAGTTACTGAACATAAAAAAATTCTGCAGTAACAGCATCTAGTTCACCGAAAATAAATCCAAACTTTTCTTCGTTTACATCATTAAAACTCTTGAATAATTAAATAAGTTTCCACTTGCCAAAATACCCACATAAAAAAATACTTTAATTCCAAATAAAGTTTAGATTTGACAAGAAAGAGATTCTTAGGGGGTGTTTGATGAGTGTTTCCAAACAACAATTTTCAGTTTTTAAACAACATTTCACGTATTTTTACACACTTTTTCACCCACACGTATTTCCACAAAAGTTTTTAAACAACAATTTTCAGTTTTTAAACACATGTACCAAACGGGCCCTTAGGATCTTACCTCAATTGTGCAGTTAAACCTTCTCTACTTGAGTATTTTAAGTAGTCTCTCCCAAAATATCTATCATTATATACTGACTTAAATTAGATTATATATAGCTAGGGTTTCAACTTTATTTTCTAAAAATCATCCTTAATAATATTAATTATAAAATTAACCCATAAATAAATTTACTTAAATACCCCTCCTTTTAATTTTTTTTTTTGGGTATTACATCACATGTATGCCCAGTTGTTCTGCTTGTGCTGTCAAAATGCTTGAAAATTAAAGACTCTCACCACTCACATGTTATCATTTACATCATTTGTGTAAAATTTTCGGTATATTTTATAATAAGAAATTTTTTTTTACACGAAAACTTTTTCAAAACACCCCTATCAGATTATTTATTCTTAATATATTTCAATAAAATATTTATCAATTATTTATATATTATTATTTTCTCTAATAATTAGTGTGCTACATTGATGTGTGAGTTAATATAAAAATATAGGATAATAATTAAATCATATAAATCATATGATAGAAAAAAATAGTATATACACGGTTACTATAACGCTTCTATTTTTATACAATTATGCAACGACTGATGTAATAAACTTGCATATAGGTCACATAAACTTGCATATAGGTCACATTGTCACATTACGATTCATAGATGGTACTTGCGTTGGTTAGATTAGAACAACAATTAATAAAAAATAAAAAATAAAACTCTGGCAAGGAGTGGTACTACTACCAACCCAATGACACAATAAATTCTTTTTTTTTTTTTTTTTTTAAGAGGAAAACTGCCTCATAATTCATTAAATGAAAGTGGAATCCACGTACAAAGCCTCAACTGCAGGTGGAGGGGAATCCTCCATCCAAATAATTTCATGAGATACATTTTTTGCATGCCTAGCTAATGCATGGGCAGCTGTATTTGCACTCCTTCTTATAAATTGCACTTGTGACCAACGAAGACCCTTTAGCAGACAGAACACGTCCTGAAGAATGTGTCCCACCCGAGACGATAAGCTTTTTTCCAACTTAAGCGCATCCATGACCGACTGGTTATTACCTTCAACCACCAACTCTGAGAATCCACACTCCATAGCGAACTCTACAGCGCGACGGCAAGCGAGAATCTCAGCTTCCTCGCTACAGGTCACCGGCGATCCTTTGGCTGATAAAGAAGCCATCACTTCCCCTTTTTCATTGTGAATAATGGCCCCCATTCCGGTGGCATCGTCCTCCTTGAAAATTGCAGCGTCGAAATTCAGCTTAAACCGAGACACGATAAATTCTTTATAACACCACAAACAATGAAAAGACATCAAAACCCTTCTCAAACCATTTTCACCCCTATATATATAGGTTAGAGATGCGTAGAAAAGGAAACAAATAATAAGTGTGTGTATTAGGGGAGATAGAGAAGGAAAAATAAATAAAAATAAAAATAAAAACACACAGGTCTGTGGTCAACAATATGATATGGAGTACCCTTTGGGGTTTCATTTGGTAGCACCTCAGGCTATTAACAAAGAACATGAATGTGTAAGTGTTCTATTTCTAAGTTATTTTTTATATTAATTCTTTTTTTTTTTCAATTTTATTCAGCTATGTTATTTTCAAGTTGTTAATGCTTTCAAGCAAGGATAGACTAGGTACTTTTTGGGAAATAGGTTAAATCTTGTGAGACCTAACAAAAACTTCTATACATCAGTAAGACCTAACAAAAACTTCTATGCATCAAGGGTTGGTCCACCTCTGATTTTATGTTTTAAATTCCACCTTCTGGCACCACTGAAAACAATTAACTAAGCTATTCAGGTTAAAAAATAATAGGCATAGAAATATCCTCAGCCATTTTTTCTTCAACCTCCTTCAACAATATTTGAAACGACTACAATTCTTCTCAACTACAAGTCACAGCTAGCTGATGGCAATGCTTATTTCGCAGAATCAAAAAGGACTGAGGATCTCTGCAGTCTCAAGAATAGCTACTCATGAAACCTCTGCTTGGAAGCTGCCAATCAACTAGATAATAGTCAACAAGGTCTTTTTGGTAAAATAATTCAGAAGAATGCATTATTTAACAAAAATATGTTGGAGAAACAACAATGGGAGCACTAAATGAATTAAATTTCTCTTATTTCTTTCTTTTGTTTTCCTGGTCTTCTTCCAACTGCAACAGCACATTATCAAAAGCAAAGCAGCTATAATATTTTAACTGAAACTATACATCATTCAAAGAAATTCGTGAGCCAGGCAAACCACAAGGTGCGAGTATCTTCCAAATTTTAGTGATCTCATTTGCAACGCTTCTTACTATTATCGTATATTTACTAACTGATGATTTGCATAACAAAGACATTAAATGAAAGGTAGCATTGTTCATTAGATTTTCAAAAGTAATAGTGTATGAAATATAAGGATAAGTAAAAAAATAAAATAGAGATTATCGTGTGGAGAACATTAAAAAAGACATTAAATGAGAGGTAAGCATCTTTCAGCCTCACAATATAAGCATCTCTAATTAATAGTGTATGAAATTTGTTTTGGCCGTCCAGACCCCCTCTCGATGTAAAAGAACCTTCTACTGGTCTACACACAAAGGTCAACCATTCCGCAACCAATATATCGAACTATGAGTGAGGGACCATCGAATGTACTAAGGTTTAGGTCAACAGTAGAAGTGGGTGGAGCGACCTATACCTCTCCAAACACTTTTTTACCAAAAAAAAAAAAAAAAAAAAAAACAGCCGAACAAGACGTTGCTAAAGTTACACTAGAACACATATCAAAGAGGATAAGGGATAAAGGATGTTCTCTCGTTCATGAAGTTTGTTACATAATGATTGTAAACATGTAATATATTTTATCTTTTTGCAAACGATAGGAGATTATATTTTTTTAGGTTGAAAGAAGCCTAGATTGTGAGGCTGAAAGATGCTTGTATGTGTGAAAGATTATCTTCACCTGTGAAGCTGATCTTTTCATTTCTATTACAATAAAGATTTGGTGACTTTAAGTCTTTAGAACATAAATATGTAGGTTGCATCTTTTCCCATGTACAAGATAATGTTGTTGCTTAAATAGCAGACTAATTCACTTCTATTTTTATTGTAATTAAACAATATTTCTTATAATATTGCTAAGTGCTTTCTCATTGTTGACTCATGTTTAACTCATTTGTTTGTCATTTTAATATGTATGTGGCTTCATGGTCATCTATAATATAAGTAATATTTAGCTTGAATTTGTTTTGCTAGCTGTCGTGGAGAAGTATTTTCTAAAACTTGTGTGGATGGAATTTGTTTTGGCCGTCCAGGACCCCCCTCAATGTACAAGAACCTTCTACTGGTTTACACACAAAGGTCATCAATTCCGCAGCCAATATATCGAACTATGAGTGAGGGACCATCGAATACACTAAGGTTTAGGTCAACAATGGAAGTGGATGAAGCGACCTATACCTCTCCAAACACTTTTTTACAAAAAAAAGCAGCTGAACAAGACGTTGCCAAAGTTGCACTGGAACACGTATCAAAGAGGATAAGGGACGAAGGATGTCCTCTCGTTTATGAGATTTGTTACATCATGATTGTAAACTTGTAATATATTTTATCTTTTTGCAAAGGATAGAAGATTATCTTTTTTTAGGTTGAAAGAAGCCTAGATTGTGAGGCTGAAAGATGCTTGTATGTGTGAAAGATTATCTTCATCTGTGAATCTGATCTTTTCATTTCTATTACAATAACGATTTGGTGAGTTTAAATCTTTAGAACATAAATATGTAGGTTGCATCTTTTCTAGGTAAATTAATCTTGACCATCAGTAATTTAATTTAGATGATAAATATTCAAGCTAGATCATAAGGCTAATATATGCTTATAAAAAATTCATTGTCATAGTTGGATTGTAATATTAAATGTGCAACCATGTGCATGTTATTTTGCTTTAACATTAACATCTTAGATAAATTTTATGTTAGTATATATTAATGTTTGTATGGTTATTGATAAGGTATGTGTTTTTTTTTTTTTTTTTTTTTTTTTTTAAGAAACAAAAATGGGGGCCTTTATGGTTGTATTATACCCCCGGGAATTGAATGCCCACCAACAAGGGCGCGCTGGCAGCGGGAATCGAACCTGGGCTAGTTAGGCGGAGCGAACGAACCTTACCAGCTGAGCCAAACCCTCATTGGCAGGTATGTGTTTTCTAAATGACAAGCTAACAGGTGTGTTATTGTTGGAGAAAAGGGATTCTTTTTTTTTTTCCCAGATTAGACTTCACTTATTAAGCAATATATATATATATATATATATATATATATCTGTGTGTGTGTGTTCTCCCTAGTATCACAATGTTGTTTCCAAAGGCATTGAGATTTATGAGTTTCTTTGTGAGAAGAATGACAGGGGTTGAAATAATGTCATTACGTCACTTTATATTTGTAACTCATCTAATTATGAAACTTGCACTTTATTGTTTAGGTTTGTGAATGTAAGGAGAGAGAGAGAGAAAGAGAGAGAAGCCCAGGAAAATTGATACGGATATGACTTGAGAGTGAGGTTATGATAGCTATTGTCCTGCCCTATATGCATATAAGCATGCAAGGCCGTGTGTGTATTTTTCTCATTGGGAAAAATTAATTTCATTAAATGTCTTTTTTATATTTGGAGGTTATTGTTTTACATTGTAGGTTTGGAGAATTGACAGGTTTTTTTACTTGAATTCTTTTGTGATGCAGAATGTACATTTTTTGATGTGTCACAGTATGTATTCTTTGGCAAAGATGTTGTTGAGTTGGGGGGTTGCCATTCTTCGTCGCTTGGAGTTTTTAAAATGGTTAGTGATGTTTTTACTTTAATTTTAGGATTTTCCCTCTTACCTGTTTTCTTTATTTGGCCCTTTGGTTTACTAATCTATTTAAATTTTGTTCTTTTAATTCAAGGTTTTCTAAGCTAGGTTTGATCTTATCGAAATAATAAAAAAATAAAAAAAAATTTTGAGCAAGGTATGCTTCTTTAGTTTTAGATATTAATTTTGGCGTGTCAATGTCTTTTAATTAGTGTTTTACTTGTATATTTAGCTACTATAGTTTCTTTTTTCTTTTTCTTTTTTAGGTTTCTTCATTGCATGTTATATAATTTATTTGGAGTTTGATATTAGAATTCATGTTTGTTTTATAAAATTTTTAACTTTATATTAGAATTTATTTATTTATTTATGGAGCCTAATTGATTTAGTTTTGCATATAATTCAAAACATAAAAGCCAATTAGGACTAGATGTAGTTTATAATTGAACATAAGGGTAGGATTTAGAAGTCGAGCTTGGTGCAATGATAAGTACCTTCCACAGAACAAGTCACTATGGTAGTTGGAAATACTATAGTATGACCCATATTTAATTGGTCAAGAAGTCACAAATCACATAAACCCGGTTTCTCAAAAAAAAAAAAAAAATCACATAAACCCCAAAATAATTTGGATTCCATTTGTTTTGGCAAAATCTTTTTGTTGAGAACAATATACTCCTATGAAACTGAAGCTCCAGTTGTTTCCAATTGATGATGCCATTCGAAAAATGGCGAGATTAAAAAAAATATTATTTTTTGATAAGTGAGATTTAATTAAGCATAAACCTCACATGCAACTTTTTTTTTTTTTTGAGTATATTGTTAATTTTTAATTGTCTTGGTCGTTTGTCAGAATAAGTTTTTAATTTGTATATTACATTATTCACAAATTTTTTAGATGTTTGAAATTTATGATTCTCTTGATATCAGCACCTACAGATCAACTGATGTACATATGTTGGGATAATAGAATAGATGAATTGGCATAAACTAAACGGGTCCTGGTGCGGTACAGCACCCGTTAAGAATGAATAAAATAAGGGGAAATTACACTTTACCCACCTGTGATTTGCCTGAAAAACACTTTGCCTACCTGTGGTTTAAAAATTGGCACTTTACCCACCTGAGGTTAGCTCTGTTTGTCTCCCGTTACCCACCTCTGTTAAAAACAGGGGTAAATTTGTATTTTTGCTACCCTTTTATGTCTCCCTCCTCTCAAAACATAAAAAACAAAAAAATTAAGAGAAAAGAAGATCTAAAAGCTAGGTTTTGTAAAAATTAAAACCTAACTTTTAATTTAGATCAGAAAAGATTGTCCATAATTACAAGAATGTTGAAGCTGATGAAGACCTTGTTGTGAGGAGCAGCACTAAATCGTTGCCTAGACGTCTTGAATATTCAAGACTTGTAGATGCAAATGCAAAGGATTCTTTAAATGGTCTAATGAATTCAGTTCAGTTCCATCGAAATGCACTTTTTGTCGGTTTCAGAAATATCTTGCAGGTTGTAGAGAATCTAGAGATGTTTATGCTAATGTCCATTGGATTTGGCAACGAGAAAATGGTCGTGATATGGAGCTTGCTTTCCAATTGAGAGTGAAAATGTTCATGGTGGTTCCGTTGGTATTGGAGGTGATGGTAACAGACATGACATTTGTGTTTGTTTGATGAAGGTCTATAGTTGAGGTGGTGGAAAATAGCAAACGTTGTTGGCACCTCAGTTCCAATTTTCCTCAAAAAAAGAAAAAAGAAAAAAGAAAAAAAAAGAGGGAATTCCAATTAAAGTCTTTTTATGAGAGAGAATATTGAACAGTACGTAGCAAGCCACTAGTCCTTCAAAGTGAAATTGCTAATTACTATGAAGTTACCATAACCTGGGATTGTGAATGTTTACAACAAACAGGAGTTCTTAGGGGGCACGAGAAAGCCTATCAAGACCGTAGAAAATCTAACCACCAAAGTGGATTTTCTGAAATTTAACAATGATGCACAAATATTAGCTATTTCATCTAGCATGATGAAGAACAGTTTAAAGTTGATACATAAAAAGAAGCTCTAAAAGTTAGGTTTTAATTTTTACAAAACCTAGCTTTTAGATCTTCTTTTCTATTGATTTTTGTTTTTTATGTTTTGAGAGGAGGGAGACATAAAAGGGTAGTAAAAATACAAATTTACCCTTGTTTTTAACAAAGGTGGGTAACGGGAGACAAACAGAGCTAACCTTAGGTGGGTAAAGTGCCAATTTTTAAACCACAGGTAGCCAAAGTATTTTTCAAACAAACCATAAGTGAGTAAAATGTAATTTCTCCATAAAATAATAAATAAACTACACGTGTGGAGCCACATTTACCGAAGAAAGAGAAAAAATTTTGAAAAGTTAAATTTGTTACATATTAGACAAAAAATACCCTTCATCATCTTTTAACTCTTCTAAACTTTTTACACAATTTTCTCTGTCTCTATCGTCTGAAGCCTTCTATTTCTTCTTCTCATCCCACCTCCTTCTCTCTGTCTCTCTAACGTTTCAATCCCAAGAAGAAAAAAAAAAAAAAAGGTCCACTAACTCCACCGCAACCACTAGATCTGTAACCCACCCACCACCACCAGATCCATCACACTCCCTCTCTGCTATCTCGGATTCTCTCTCGTATCAACCAAGGCCAAAACCTTGAGCTCCACCACCGTTTCTGTTAGTTGTGCTCATCGGCGCCACCACCACCACCTCCACCTCTATAGCCGTCGCCCTATTCTTTCTCTCTCCGCCTTTGGTTCTACTTTTTCTTCCCTTGTTTTTGGTTGTATCTAGGTTGCCATGGTGACTGGGTTAAATTTGGAACGTGAAAAGCTTGACAATTTGGCTTGGGTTTGAAATTTGGGCATTTGGGTGGTTTTGCAGATTTGAAAAAAAAGAAAAAACTCAAAAAGTACAAACTGAGAAATGTTAGTGAAGGAAAGGAAGATGGAAGAACTTAAAAGGGTATTTTGGTCCTGTTGTAAAATGCCTAATTTTTTATGCTTTACTGACACTTTAAGTGCCACGTTACCATGCTTTTTTTTCTACTCTCAAAAAGCAATTATATTTTATTAATAAAAAATTCAATCTTAACGGGTGCTGAACAGCACCCGTTAACAAAAGCCTAAACTATATAATGGCCAATGGGCAGCTGTTTAATTGATTTGGCAGGGTCTAATTAGGCCAGCTGGACAGCATTGTAGAAATTACAGCTTACTTTCAACGCTTAGAATATGACAAATATTCTTTGCAGAAAAAAAAAAAAAAACACAAATTCTACCGAGTAAATTGACACATCTACGTATATAAATTTGCGAGTTTAACAACATATTATAATTATTTAAATAAAAAAAAAGTAACAAAAATTCTAAAACCATATATATTACAATTTTTACCATAATTGTCCACATGGCAAACTGTGAGTAGCACAACACTTAAATCAATCAAGATTGTACAATGAGTAAATTTTGAACAATTTAATATCAAAAATCACCCATCCACTTAAAATTGTGCAAAATAACATTCTAGCTATAAAAACCATGTAAATATATAAACGACTACTATTTGTGTGCATTTTAGTTTTTAATTCTTTCTTTATTTATCCTGAAGATGAAAGAAGAAATTTATTAGTGGTTTTGGCATGTAGAAAAATAAAAAACGATTAAAAAGTGAAGAAAAAAAATTATATTTTAATAAAATAGAGTTTATAATAAATAATTTTTGAATATTTTTGAAAAACATTTTTTAAATATAAAAAATAGATTTTTATTTTAAAATAAACATGAAATTTTTATATAGATTTTTGCTTATGCATAAAAGTTAAAGGCAAACGGACACATATATTGTCACTATTGAAGGGCCTTTTAATTTTCCTCCCTCTCGGTCAGCAATCCATTCCAATCAAGCTTTTAGACAAAAAAGGAAAGCACGGAGAAATTGAGAGTATAATGGCCTTAAAAATATGATCCATCTTTCTGCACTTTAAGCAGAGATGTTATGGACCTGGAGGACAACCAAAGAAGCTGCAATGAGCTTGCTATCATCAATGAGAAGCAAGAAAAGCAGGTTCGCTACCACGAATCTAGAGCTCAAAACTTAACCATTGCATACCTGCTGCTCCATATTGGAGTATACATAATCACAATCTCACACAGATCTTCGACGTCTCTTATTCAGTGCAAAAACTGGTGGGTACCTTTTGCTTTTTCCCTCTCATGCTCTATAATATACTTCATGACCTTCTTAAATACAGTGAACAAGTTTTATTGGACACAGTATTATCTAGACATGAACTATCTGGATCAGCAAGTGTTACATATGAGGATACGTGAAGCTAAATTCGAGACAAAATGTCACAGTACGAGTGAACAGAAGCCTGATCCTGTGGTTCTGTTCAAGCGAAAACTCTATATTAGTATTAATGTTTCAGCTTTGGTTGCTATTACGGTTATTCAATTATATGCCTGCAGGTTTCTTTTGTGTTGAAATTATGTGCCACTTGGTTGTTATAGATCTATTATAAATAACATAACTTGTAAGTTTTTTTTCCCCTTCCTCCAAAAGTTATAATTATAATAACTTGTAAACACCGAGTGTAATAAACACGGTCCTTATTAGAATAAACTCCGCACTTAAATTTAATCACACCTATATAGAAAGTGTGAATGGCTGTATCTTGTAAGAATAAAGGGTTTTTTAAATTATTATTATTATTTATTATTATTATTATTATTTCTTTCTCTCAAAAAGTTGTAAGTTATTATAACTTGTAAAGCTAGATGAGATTGACTTGTATTGCTAATGGCTAAAGTCTTATCGGATGGCCCTGCGTACATAGCCTTCAAAACGAAGGACTAGGAATTTCTCACGGAAAAGGGATGTTTGATTTTTTTTCTCTTGGAAAAAAAGGGGTGTTTGATTCTGGGAAGTTAAAGAGGAAAAGAAGTTTCATAGAGGGCCAAACTAATTTAAGGCCTTTTTATTCAATGAAGGGATTTTCTATTCAATAAAGGTTTCATTGACAATGTTTTTAGACCTTCATTCTCTATTTTACGGCTTTTGAGATATTATGGCCAAAACCTAAAGGTCTATATATTTGTAAAATAAGAAACTAATTCTAGCGTTCTGATCTATTGTATAAACTCTACGTTGAATTCTTATTAAAATTTAAAAAAAAAAAAAAAAAAAAAAAAACTAAAGGAATTTAACCATAGTTTGTCTTGAGGGCCTATATAACTTGTTTTTATAAACTCTACGTTGAATTCATTATAAAAAACAAGTTATATAGGCCCTCAAGACAAACTATGGTTAAATTCCTTTAGTTTTTTTTTTTTTTTTCCTCTTCAAATTTGCTCAAGGCATTGAATCGCCAATGGCAAAAATCATTGTCGTGGAAGAAAAAATTCACATGGAACTGAGTTCCTGCTGATCTGGGTTTGGGTTAATTTGTTCCTACAGATCTTTTTCTTTTTCTTCTTCTTGGTTTGCTTCCTATACGCTTTAAGACTAGAGTTCCACATGGATTATTTATCCTCATTATCTTGGAACTCAAGTCTCTAAAACTCGAGTTTCTTTACTGAACTCGAGCCTTTAAGGCTCGAGATGCTAGTTTGTTAAAATGTTAATTTAAAAAACTTGCCAACATGAAATAGTTGCTAAAATCATGTTAAATGAAAATTTTCCTCTACATTTAATACCTTTATCTTAAGTTTGAGGGGATGTTAGAAATCTTATGGCTCAAGAAGCTCAAACCTATTATGGGTCTATGAACTTATAAAACATAACATTGTGTCATTGTAAAAACAAGTCATATAGCAAAGATATATAGCTGTCAAAGACTTTTTAGCTTTTACTATGAACGTGGTTAGATTGAACTACTTTAAAATCCTTGCTTTCACTTATGCCTAATTGGACGTAAGCTTACAACCCCCCGTGCTTTCAGACCACGTAGTTTCTCCCATCGTCTCTTAGTGTATTCTCTTCTCATTGCTATCTTTCCCTTAAAACCCCCAAAAAAAAAAAAAAAAAAAAAAAATAGTGATCATCATTGATCATTGAGTTTGACTCCTCACATTTGTATATACTCATTGGAAAGGTTGGTACTGTTTGTACCACCGCCTTGATGAGGATCTTCTATCTTGCTTTAGACAAATGGTTTTTATTCCATTCTACATTCTTTTCCATATTTGCTTATTTATGGTAGAGAACGTTTGCTTTTGTACCACAGCGTTGTGGATTGTTATTTTGTTAATGAAGATGCGGTGGTTGTGCCCCTCTATTAAATTGCTAACTAGAGGCCTCCTCATATTCCTTCATAATTCTGTATGTTTCTCTGCATTCTATTTTTGTGGCCTATCAGAAGATCATACTATCATTAGCGAAGAACTGATATTTAATCTTAGGGCCTCTTGATTCTACTCATAGCAAAACCGCACATGCAATTCCTTCTCTTCGCTTTCTTTAGTAATAATGAAATCCCTTCTTTTTCCTCAAAAAAAAAAAAAAAAAAAAAAAAAAAAAAAGAAGAAATCCCTTCTTCACATAGAAGTAGGGGCGGCTTCATGGGGTTTAGGCGAAAACTGAAGTAAGACCTTATATATATATATGATTTAAAAAAATAATATTACTTTTTTTTTTTTTTTATACAAGATAGAATTTCTACTCTAGTTTAATCTAAGTGTATATGTGTGTGAAGCTCCCTCTTGGAGACTTGAACCCCGGCCCTTACCCCCACACTCCACAAGCACTTATACTTGTGGAGTAACTATCGCACCAAGGGTGCGCGATGGTAAATAATATTACTTAAACTCAATTATCTTATTTCAGATGCAAAATTATTAATTAAGCCTGTAGAATCTTTTTTAAGAAAGCCAATAGACACAGAAAATTTTAACAAAACTTTTCACACTTAGTGATGTGATAGATTAATAGTGATAAGTAAAAATATGATGTTAGTAGTGGGCTTAGATGAGAACTAATAAAAGTTTGCTCTATTTTTTTTAAGTGCTACATTCACAATATTTTCACACCAAATTCTAAATGTTAGTTTCTCCAAAAAAAAAAAAAAAAAAAAAATCTAAATGTTATGTTGTTATTAGTTTTAATTTGAACCCACTACAAAAATTACCTTTTTGTTTACCAATAACAACTTGACACTTATAATTAATTAATTGTTGTAAAAAATGTTGTGGATATAGCATTTGTCTCTTCTTTTTTCTTGTTTTTCATTTGATAAAAAAAATTATTTTATTTATTGGCTAATATTTGGGTTTAATTAATAATATTACAATGAAATAAATAAGCCTGTTGGTTAAAATTTAGGAGCCTTAGAGGACCACCTCATTCGCCAATGCCATAGAGCTGGCCTGCATAAAAGCAAGATATAAGGTGATAGATGATCTCTTTTGTTGGAGTCCCTTGGATTGGAGTGTTAGTCACTTGCTCGCGGTTTATAAGTACTAAATATGTGACAGTTGAGATGCATTTCACTATTTTTGCAATCCATTGTTCATTAATGCCAAGTTTTTACATCATTTAAAAAAAAAATTGAGATAGAATTTTATTCTAGTATAATTTAAGTGTATATATGTATGGAGCTTCTTTCTAAAAACTTAAATCTTGACCCTTGCCCCTCACACCTCATAAGCACTTACACTTGTAGAATGACCGTTACACCAATAATGCGTGGTGGTCATTATTATTTTTTTCTAAAAGGAAACATTTTACTTTATCAAATGCTTTGTAAGTCAGAAAAAATCCCAACACAGCCGCATTGGACTAGGATTGTTCGACAGGCTTCAGTGCAATTTGTTACCCAAGGTTGTAACTTTCAAAAATATGGTAAATGTAATCTCATGCATGATGAGGACCACTCGGAGTTACCTTAAAAAAAATACAGGTTTCAAGGAGAGGTTTGGACAGTCAATTTGTATTGGTGGAGGCTGAGGTTCAGCCCCGCCAGTCACCATGAATCTCTTAGTATGGAACTGTCGGGGGCTTGGGAACCTTCGAACAGGGAAAGAGCTTGGAGAAATAATCCGAGCAAAAGATCCCTCTGTTGTGTTTTTAGCCAAGACATGGGCAGACGAAGCAAGACTAGAGATTGTACAAAGAAATATTGACTTCGAACACAAGTGGTTAGTACCTAAGGAAGGGCAAGGTGGGGGTATAAAGTCTCGGTCAACCTTGAAGTGGTGTATTCGTCTAATTACTACATTGACACACTGATTGAGAAGGGAACGGATAATGAATGGAGACTCACAGGTTTCTATGGGGAACCAGAAACTTCAAGAAGAATTGTAGCTTGGGATAGCCTTCGATCTTTAAACCACCATTTTTAGGTACCGTGGCTGTGTGCTGGAGATTTTAATGAAATCATTAGGTAAGATGAAAAGAAAGGAGGGGCACTTCGAAGCAATGGACAGATGCAACTCTTTAGGGATGTAATAGAGGAGTGTGGTTTTATGGACCTTGGCTATGTGGGTACCTGATTCACTTGGAGTAAGCATTTCACGGATGGGCACTCATTATGGGAAAGACTTGACTGAGGCTTAGCAAACAATCCTTGGTTCATGAAATTTCCAGGTTCTATTGTTACTCATCTCAATTGTAATTCTTCAAATCACTGTCCATTATTAATTAGCCTTTCAGGGTTTGAACCACCACCACATAAGCGACCCTTTAGATTTGAGGAAATGTGGTTGTCGGATGAAAGATGTTTCGAAACTGTGGAAGCTTCATGGTCCTCGGTACATGGTGGAGCAGGTGATGAGTGCATCTTGAAGCAGGTTGAAACATGTGGAAAAAATTTAGCTTGGTGGAATAAGAATATCTTTGGGAATGTCAGGAAAGAGTTAGAAAAGAAGAAAGTCCAATTAGCTCAAGCCTAAAAGGAAGCAATTGTTAGTGGGGTGAACCATAAAGTCCGTGAGCTAAAGGAGCATATCAATGTACTTCTTGATAGGGAAGCAAGATTATGGTGTCAATGTTCAAGAGTACTTTGGCTAAAAAATGGTGACAACAACACCAAAATTTTCCATTGTTGAGCAAGTAAAAGACATAGGAGGAACTTGATCCGTGGGATTAGAGATGAAACAAATATTTGGCAGGTCCATTCAGAGCCAATTGCTTCGGTCTTCATCAAGTACTACTAGGACTTGTTTGCCACCTCTAAACCGGACACGCAAATGGATATTCTTGATCACATCCCAAGGGTAATTACAGAAGATATGAATGCAGCACTCACGGGTTCATTCCTAGAATCCGAAGTGGTCACAGCACTGAAGCAAATGGCCCCATTGAAAGCTCCAGGCCTTGATGGAATGCCTCCTTTGTTCTATCAACACTTTTGGGGATTAGTGGATAATGATGTCACGAGCTCAGTTTTATCTTGGCTCAATTCAGGTACTCTCCCTCACCCTCTAAACCATACCTTTATAACCCTTATTCCCAAAACAAAAAACCCCGAATTGGTTCAAGAATTTCGCCCCATTAGTTTATGCAATGTCCTTTACACAATTTTCTCTAAAGTTCTAGCTAATAGACTTAAGAAAGTTTTACCCTTAATCATCACCGAACACCAATCTACCTTCACAAAAAATAGACTCATTACTGATAATATTTTGGTGGCTTTTGAATCATTGCATTGTATGAAAAACCAAGTCTCAGGAGATACAGGTTACATGGCGATCAAGCTTGACATAAGCAAAGCTTATGATCGGGTTGAATGGGTGTACCTTGAAAACATTATGAGAAAAATGGGGTTTTGTGAGCAATGGATTGGGTTAATCATGGTTTGTGTTCAATCAGTGACATATTCGACTCTTGTGAATGGGGAACCCCATGGTTTGATCCATCCTACTAGAGGTATTCGACAAGGGGACCCTTTGTCTCCTTTTCTCTTCCTCATTTGCACAGAAGGACTAAATGGCCTCATACAACAGGCAGCAATTAGGGGGGATATCAAAGGTTTCTCCTTATGTCGAAGGGGACCAAAACTAACCCATCTTTTGTTTGCATATGATAGCCTAATTTTTTACAGGGCAACCCAAAGGGAGTGTGGGCATATTTTGAACATCCTGGAAAGATATGAGAAAGCTTTAGGGCAAAAAGTCAATAAAAATAAAACAACAATTTTTTTTTTCAGAAAATCTACCATGGAGAGCTACAAAAATGATATCAAAACAGCCTTGGGGTTACAGGAGATTGAACACTATGAGCAATATTTAGGCTTACCATCCTTGGTTGGAAGAAGGAAGAAACAAATCTTCAACCTCGTTAAAGAAAAGATATGAAAGAAATTACAAAATTGGGAAGGGAAACTTTTGTCTCAAGCGGGTCGTGAAGTATTGATTAAGGCGATCATTCAAGCCATCCCAACTTTTGCCATGGGATGCTTCAAATTACCATTGAGGCTTTGCCATGATATTGAAGCCTTGATCAAGAAATTTTGGTGGGGACAGAAGGAGGAGAGAAGGAAAATTCATTGGTTGAAATGGGAAGAATTGACAAAATCAAAACTTGAAGGAGGAATGGGGTTTAGAGATTTGGCTTTGTTTAATGATTCACTTTTGGCCAAGCAAGCTTGGCGACTCTTGAAAAACCAAGATTCACTATTTTATTAAGTATTTAAGGCTCGGTTTTTCCCAAAGTGTTCGATCATGGAAGCCAAAAATTCTAGGGGGTTTCGTATGCATGGAGGAGTATTTTACATGGGAGGGATGTGCTAGAAATGGGGTGTAGATGGAGAATAGGAAATGGGAAAACAGTGGGTATATGGGGGAGTAATTGGCTTCCAAGGCAGCAAGCCCCACAGGTTCTTTCTCCAATTTGTGAAACTTTGGCTAAGGCAAGAGTCGAAGTTCTTATTGACAGTGAACCAAGGCAGTGGAATAACAGCATGGTTGATGGTATATTTGTCCAGGAAGAGGCGGAATTAATCAAGAATTTACCTCTATCAATCGAGGCATGCGAGGACAGTCTCTTCTGGCCTTTCACACACAACGGGGTGTATAATACTAAATCCGGGTACCGGTTTCTCAAAGCAGAGGAGGCCCCCATTGAGGATACGGTACAGGTTGCTTCAGACAAGGCACTGTGGAAGGGTGTTTGGTCTTTGCAAATTCCAAACAAAATGAGAAATCTAATTTGGAGAGCCTGCCAGAATTCTTTACCCACAAAACAGAACCTTGCTCGGCGCACAATCATTGACGACCCACTCTGTGACAGATGCAAGTTGGAACCTGAAACTCCCCTTCACGCCCACTGGTCATGCAGCGAGCTGGACGTCGTTTGGGAAGATGAATCCTCATGGGCTTGTCGAGGAACCACTTCATTCATGGATTTCAAGGAACTGCTGTCGTGGATGATTAGAATGCAGCAAAATACAGAGCTGTTCTCGGTCACTGTTTGGACAATTTGGACACATCGGAACCGAGTCGGAACTAACCACCCTTGTTGCAGTCCCAATCAACTCGCAAACATGGCCAAACAACTCCTAACGGAATTCCTGGCGGTACAGCAACCTTCCCCACCACAGTCCACACCGATACGTAACGCACAGGGTGCTGTCATGGCCTCTCTATCCAGGGTCATACACCATATACACTCTTCGTTTGAAGTAAAGGGTATGGCTGCAGTCTCTGCCTTGCAGCTAGCTTCGGACCTGGGTTTCCAAGAGGTCATTTTGGAGGGAGATTGCTAGGCCCTCATGCATGCTCTCAAACATGACAGCCCCTTCTTGTCAACATATGGTTTAATAATTGATGCTGTGAGGTCAAAAGCTAGTTGTTTTAGTAAATTACACTACTCTCACGTTAGGAGAGTGGGTAATATGGTTGCTCATAGTTTAGCACGTTTCGCTTTAAATGTTTCATATTATAGTGTGTGGATGGAGGATGTTCCACTACAGTTTCATTATTTTGTTTTAGCAGATTCTGATGGTATTCATTAAATAAAAGACATTACGTTGATTCTCAAAAAAAAAAAAAAATGCTTTACTCATATATAATTTGAGTGTCGTGTCATTGTGCTTCCCCACTATTTTATTATGCATGTAATTGATGGTCTCAAAGGTCATAGAAATATTATTAGTGATAAGATGTCCAAGGATAAGGCTATCTAGTTTTCTAAAATTAATTTGGGAAGCATTTACTCTATTAGCGAGTACCTTAGATACTAATTTGTAAATCACATTACATAAACTACTCGATATATAATTTGTGATTTTCATGAGTTTTAATTTTTGGATACTAAGGCTTCATCGGTATAGTTTAGTTATCAATAAAAAAAATTCTTTAGGGCACATTTGGTACATTACATGGAGATTACAACAAGAATTGTAATATTTATTACTGGGAATAAAATGTTGTAATGGAATAACTGCCTATTCATAAGTTGTAACATTAGAATAAAAATTAAGATCTATTTTAAAAAATATATTATTCATACAATTATATTTCTTAGAAAATAATATTTTTTAAATTTGAGAGAGATATGAGTTATTTTTTATGATTTTTTTATGTCCATAATTGTTACGAGAATATGGAAAAAAATTTTATTTGGAAAATATTAATATTAGAAATTATTTCACCTAGTAAGAAGTAGCTATTACAATCCTTTTAGAGAAGAATAATCATTCCTCATTTTAAAGAATAGCTATTTATAAGGAATGATTATTCCTTGTAACCAAAAAAAAAAAAAAAACAAACAAACTACTGAATAGATAAAACATAAGAAAAGCTATTACATTATAGTATTTATCACAGTCTACCAAACATGCTCTTAATTTTTTCCTTTTTCCTAATAAGTCTTGTCAATCACTACAAACTACAAAGGGAAAAGATTTTGAGGAGAAAAAAGTATTCCAAATACAACAGCCAATCAAGTTGATACAAATGATAACAACAATTACAATAACAATATATAGCAAAAAAAATAATAATAAAAATGATTCTCGTTAAGAGCCTTGTCATTCCGGGGCATTACTTGATTTCCTTCATGAGAGGAATTAATGTTCAATTCCCTTCCTCCACTTGGTTTAACAATTAAATTATATACTATATAAAAAAGTAATATGGAATTATAAATGGATATCCAAGAATGCTATATAAGAGAGAATCTCAAGAAGTAGAAATACACTTCCATAAAATGCAAGTTAATTATTAAGAGTATTGTAACTCAACTGGTTAATACCTTCTAATGTTTTAATAGAAATATCTAAGACTCAAATCTCTCATCTCCTGTTGTAACTATTAAATTTAAAAAAAAACAAAATGCAAGTTAATCTCAGTGAGTAAAAATATGTCAATAACAAAGTAACAATTTATGAAAAATTATGCGATTAGATTATTGATAGTAAAATAATTAAGAAAAAGTTAATGAATATCTTAAGAATATTGATTTAAAAAATATTTTAAAAAATTATTATTATTTTGATAATTTTTTATATTTTTCAAAAAATAATAAAAAAACTTTTTTAAAATAGTCATTAACAACAGTACACTACATTGTATATCCGCTAGGACTGCAATAATCTTGGCTAGGCTTTTAAGCTACAAATTAGGGGTGTGAAAAAAATCGAGGAATCGAAAAAACCGCCCGAAATCGACTGAACTGTTGACAAAATTTCGGTTCGGTTTTGGTTTCATTTTTTAAAAACCGAAATTTTCAGTTTCGTTCTGAATTTTTTCACCCCAACCGAACCGACGGATATATATATATATATATATATAAATATATATATTTATATATAACTTTAATACATTTTTTTGCTATTTAATTTTTTAAAACCCTAGCATGATATAAATACGGAAATACCCCTATTTAATTTTTTAACTTTTTCTCTCAATTTTTTCTCGTCTCTTGTTACCATTCTCGCTTCAGTTCGGTGCGATTGTTTGACACACACACAGGACAAAATGGAAGAAGAAGCTTTCTCAAGCTTTCTTCACTCAAATTCTTCAGTCTCTCTGACTCTCTCTCTCCGAGTTTCTTCTCTTCGCTTCAGATCGATGAAGACCAACTGTAACAGATCTCTACTTCCCTGATCTTTCGTATATCTCAGATTCTCATATAATCGGTGAGTTTTT
>JARYZH020001376.1:0-30823 GCA_030021035.2 Notholithocarpus densiflorus
ATTGAATTTAATCTATAGCTATGACGTAATGGATAAGATGCCAACTCTTGTTCTTACACAATACTTTGTATGCAGTTCTATGCAGGGTAGCTATCTTGAAAAGGCAAGAGCACTAATGGCCTGTTTGGATTGAGGGGAGAGGGAGGGGGAGCAAGGGGTTGGCCAGAAAAAAAGGTTAATTTTCGGCCAATTCTACTCTACTCCCCTTTCCTTCCCCTCAATCCAATGATTCCAAACAAACCAAAGGACATATGAAATGCTGCAGCAGATAGTTATAACTCTGGAGAGAGGAATGGGAATTGGGTTTTGTTGTAATGGCACTAATGGTCATCCTAGTATCAGCTCTAGTGACTAGTGGAGAACACGCATATGAAGAGAATCATGAAGGATTCTGTAGCCAAGACTCTCTTGCTAAGGGAACTGAGCTCCTTAAACACACGAGCACTTCAAAAATGGTATTCTATCATACTCAAATCCTAGACATATATTATATATAAGCTAATTTTTTTATTATTTAATTCTACAAGTGATCTTCATTGGAAGATTGTATCTTTATATATTCATCAAACAGGCCAGGTTAGCCCTCTTAATTGAAAGGTAAAACTACTAACGATAACACTCAGTGGTCTCAGTGACTAGTACTATACTCTGCTTTCACATTCTGCAGGTAATGCTAAAAATGTAGAGCAAACATGCTGCAGGGACCATCACCAAAAAGAAAAGTTGAAAATCGTTGTTATCTTTATGAGCTTTTCCATTTTTTTTTTCAATATACAACCAGATTGTCCATTTGATAAATAAGAAGTCAAGAATACATATTTCTGTAACTAGTGATTCTGGAATTACAAATATGGTGTTGGAAGTGTACAAGGACATGTCAGCATAAGCAAAAGATAACAGGAGTCAGTTTTCATTGCTTTAGAAGGAAAGGAAAAAACAGTATGAAGAGCGTAAAGATTGCATTGGGTTGAGGTGGGAGTGAACAATCAATCAGCGGACCTGCTTTCAAATCATGAGATCATATGTGGTCATATTAATAAGTTATTTTATGGGTATGTATTATTGATCATAATGTTTATTTAATCCAGTAAGAATTTCTTTGTCTTAACCCTATTGGGTATATATGCCCTTTAAAATAAAATTAATTAATATATAGAAGCAACTTTAAATCACACGCAAGATAGTGAGCAATTGAAATTAGATAGCAAAAATATTTAGACTTGGTGCTTGACTTAAATTAGGAGATATTCAAAGTTTGGTAGCTTGTTTATTTATTTATTTTTTGTTGAGAGGGTAGGTTGTATATAAATGAGAATGAAATAGCATCGTAGAATCATTAGAAAATGGTCCTAGCTAGCAAGAGCAAAAGTAAAAGTTGGGGCGCAAGAAAAGATGATTCAAGGGTATAATTTGTATGTACTTCAAAAGTTGGCTACAAAACCATTTGGTGCTGCTAGGATTCAAATACAGTTGAGATGTGGATCGTTGTCATAACTCATAAGAAGTACACATAGACGCAGCTTCGTTTGTCAACAAAGAAATAAACAATTTTGGAAGCAAGCAAGAGATACAGAAAAACATATAGAGATGCCGAGCTTGAAAAACCAAAAAAAGGCACCATATTCACGTATTTAAATCCATAAGCATAATAATATTAAAACTATTATATAAAAAACAAGATTGAATTGTTAAAGATGATACTATATAACACGAACATGGGAGTGATTTTCTCTATTTGAAGTGAAAACCAAACTTGGAAACCTGTTCACTAGATGCCGAGAAATATCTGTGTTGACAAAGAAATTAATGAACATAAAATTTCAAATCATAGAAGTTAAATTCCAAATAAATAAAAAAAAGTTAAGAACAGAGTTTATTCTTACCCTAACAACCAGTGATATAGCTAGGACAAAATGGTAGCACCATTTACCCCTTGTAAATCTTCATCAACCCAATTTTGAAGTTGAATGTATTTCTTATAGATAAATCTAGCGATATCCAAATGCTGCTTAGATAAAGTAGCCACAAGAGGAAGTTGATTTTGATTATCTTTTTCTCTCACTAATGAATTTTTCTTATTATACAACACTGTCATTAGGTTGTATTTCCTAGAGATTACAGCAAGAAAGAAAGCTGTATGACTTTGAAAATCTTTTTTTTTTTTTTTTTTTTTCAAATCTTCCGCGTTGGTGATCCGGTTCAATAACACTTCCACAACATTATTGTTGCAGAAAATGCATTTAGATGCAGCCTGAATTTCTCACCAAGAACCGATAAATTACTAGATTTCAAAGACTGGTGGCTTGTTTGGTAACATTGTTTGAATAACAGTTTCCGTTGTACTGTTGTTCAAACAATACAACACGTATTTTTAGAACACTTTTTCATCCACGCGTAGTTTTACAGCACTTAAACAATATTACTAAAACAACATTAGGGCTTTTGGATAAGGCATTTAACTCCTCCACATCAATTACATGAACAACAACTTTCACTGCACTGTCAAGAACAATAGAATCCAAAATAAAAATAGGTTTGAAAAAAGAAAAATTATACCATTCTAAAGACACAAATGCTTAAGGCTAAGGCAATGACTATTTATAGACACGTTACCTTAAGAAAAACAATAATTCCTGGTTTCGAAGAACATACTATGTAAGAGGGCTGGATTTTGTAGTTGGTGTAAAGTGAAGGGTGTGCTATGCATATAAGAAGACATGCCTGCCGCATGCACCAATGTAGTAGGCCTTTTTTTTTCAACAAAAAAAGAATATATAAACTTATTCAGAAATAATGCCACTCTTCTTTACTATTTAAAAATGCAAACTCCTATTGTTTCACGAATTTGGCAAGTGTGACTGTTCGAGCAGGTGGTTGTCTATATTCTCTCCAGCACGCTTGTGCAGCACTTTTGTTATAATAATAATAATAATAATAATAATAATAATAATAATATTCAATGAGTAATTTTAAAAGAATCAAAACTCCAAAATGGATGGGTTTGTGTGTTAGGGTGAGTTTGGTTCAACTTTTTCAAGCTGTGCTTTTTGAAAAAATGGCGGTTTTAAAAAGTGCGGTATGAAATTGAGTTTTTTTAAAAAGTAAAGTGTTTGGTAAAAACTATCAAAAAAAGCTTTTGAAAAAAGTTAAGTGTTTGACTAATACTTATAAAAGTGGCAATTTGAGTTGTAAATTACAAAAAATGACAAGATATATATAAAGAGAATTCTTTGTTTTAATTACCTCTCTTAATGCAAGTTATGGACACAATATTTTCACAAAAATTTCACAATAAAGTCTATATGACCAGTTGTTAATGGTAGGAAAAAAATAATAATGTCACTAGTAGGTCTAGATGAGAACTAATAACAACTTACTATATAAACTTTATTATGAAATTGTTATAAAAATATTCTGTTAATAGCACTTTTTTTTTCTAAAGAAAAATAGTACTAATTTAAAAAGTTTAGAGATATAATAAAATGTCACAATATTTTCACAATTCTCTTTGTTTTTAGTTGTGCTCAATCCTAGTCTAATATTTTATTAATTGATTTAATTTTATTTTGACATATGAAAGATTTGATACTTCAACTGTTGTGAAAAAAAAATTCATTCTCAAAAAAAAAAAAAAAAAAAAAAAAAAAAAAAAAACTGTTGTGAAAATTTGTTGTGTTTTAACACAATTGTAATTTTTATTTAGTAAATTTCCTTACATGATATACACGTGTCCCACTCACTACCTTTATTTATTTATTTTTTCCTTCACTTTTTTTCTCATCCACCCGTTTCTTCCCCCATTCCCATCAAATATCTTTTCTTTTCCTCCACTCACCGTCTTGTCTCTTCTTCAGGTCTTCCTCCTCACCCAAAATACAGTTCTTCTTCTTCACCCAAAAGACAAGAAGAAAGAAATATATTACACACAAAAAAAAAAAAAATGAGAGAAGAAGAAGCCGCAACTGCAGAAGAAGAATCACGCAGTAGAAGAAGAAGCCTACAACAGTTCTTCTTCTACATGATGGTATTTTTTTATTTATTTTTATAGAGATCTTGGTAAAATTAGGATTTCAAAATAAAAATAAGGGTAGTTTAGGGATAATGCTAAAAATGACCAACGGTAACATTTCAAACTTATTTGCGTTTTCGGCAAAGTAGCTCCAAGGTCCATTTTCAGAACACGATAGTCCTTCGTATTTGGAAAAGCTGCTTTTTGATAACGCGATGGCAATAATTTACCAAACACACATTTTAGATTTTGGGGTTGGAAACGCGCGTTTTGGGCTCTAAAAGTGTAAACAAACGCACACTTAGTAGGCTTGGAAATAGGCTTTGATAAGCTTCTTCTTCTTCTTCTTTTCTTTCTTTTTTTTTTTTTTTTTTGGATAGATAATCAGTTTTGTTGTTCCTCATATGAATTTTGAAAAGATATATCTAAGTTGAAAGACAATTTTTTCCTTTTAAAAAAATTTGATTAGGAAAGGAATGCAATTTTTTCTTAATCGACTGTTAGCAGGGTCAATTTAACCCTAAATATCTCTATTAGATACATTTATAAGTTTCAACTAGTTGAGTTACAAACTTATAATAATCTTAGCTTTCCATTATGGACAAACTTTAAAAATCTTGAAAATAAAATGTAGAGACTATAATCCATGTGAGTTCTTGAGCTATTCATTTTTTTAAGAGGGTTTTTTTCTTTTGATCTCATTTTGCATTTGGAAGCGCATAATTTTGTTGTTACTCAATCTCATTATTTTTTGATTTGGTTGAATGCTAAGAATTCATCAATTTTATGCCACACTTGAATATTTATCAAAGAATAACCAGACTATAAACAATTATAATTAGTCATATTATTTCAAAAGTAATAATTCAGAGGTATAAATTTGTAAAGTTGAAACACACGTTTTAAAGATTTGATTATAAAGAGTAAAATAATAGCAAAACTTGGACAACAAAAGAGTAAATGTGATGCAACATCTGTTGCACACCAATATTTGTACGATTAAGTTCTTAACATACCTCTTTCCTAGTTCCCTAATATCAAAATTCCTGCAAAACACCACTTATCAATCAATATCATATCATATACTATATAATAAAAGTTGGGCTTAGAAGCCGTGGTTGCGCCAAGTGGCTTCATCAAATTGCAATTTTTTTTAAAAATTTTTAGATTTTAAAAAATATATATAATTTTTATTCTCAAAAAAACAAAAATTTGTTTGTTCTTATCAATTTTTTTGGATAAAATAATAAAAGTGTTTTAACAAAATATGTGACCTACCTTCAACAAATGTAAAACGCTAAAAAAATATTAGCACGTGTATAAAAATGATTTTAATCATTTGCACTATTTCATTATCTTAAAGACCTATATCAATTTGGTCTCATCTAGCACACTGTTTGCTTATGCAAAAATCTACATCGGTTATGCCTATCCTTATCTAAAAAAAAAATTATCAAAATTTTTTTATTTTTATATTTATCTTCAAATATATCTACAACTTGAGATTAGATATAATTTGATGAGATTTTATATTAGAGTTTAACTTGAAACTCTACTATCTCTTAATAGTAAAATCAGTTGGAAAAAAAATTATAAATATTTGCAGCTAAACGATACTTTAAGGATGCCTACAATGAAAGCTACAAGTTCTCTTTTCCTCTCCAAGGTTATTTAACTCTATCATTTCTTTTTCTTTTTTTCTATTTCATTATACACATGTATTTAATAGGGTGAAATTTGGTGCCTCCTCCCTTGCTTTCAAAGAAAAAAAAAAAAAAAAAATCAATTCTCATATAAGTCTCTCTACTTTTATTATTTAATGTTCAGTAATTTAGGTTTTTCTTAATTCTTAACTATTAAATTGAGGTTACCACTTAAATAAGCTTTCAAATATATATATTTTTTATCGTTTTTAATTATTGAATTCAAGATTTTTTTTTTTCATTTAAATATGCGGTGGTGATTACTTGAGCTTTAAAGCTTAATATAATATTTTTCAAACTCCCATTATATTTTTTTTAGGTATCCCCTTTTATATTAGTTATATAGTAATCTACCATCTTCCATTTAAATAATTTTGGACTTATATATGATTTAAAAAAAAAAAATAAAAACTTAATCTTACACAACATGCATTCATTATATAACTTAAAATAAAAGATTACTTCACTTTACTTTATTTTAATTATCTATTTTATTATTTAATTTTAATTAAATTAAAAATTATTTTCTTATTTTTTTTTTTAAGTTTACACATGATTCTTGATTAAGCCGTGCATCACACGGCTATAATACTAGTATATATAAAAGTAGAGATCTCATGTGAGAATGCATGAGGTCCTGCCATGTAGCGCTCTAAGCTTCCATTTAGTTTTTTAAACCTTTTTCATTAAGTTTTTAAACTATTACCCAATAACTTATAGTAACTTATTTTACTATTAGTTATTAATATGGGTCGAGGTTGACAATTAGACCAAACAAATATAATTCTCAAAAAGCAAATGACTACCTTCTCAAAATACACAAAAAGCCCAAGCCCAGCCATTATGATTTATGACCCAAGTCTAAACTCTCCACCCACATGTAGCTCAAAATCTACAAGGTCTGACCCACTCCCACAGTTGTGTACATCAAAGGTTAAACTTCTGTGTCTGCCGTTTATTCTCAAAAAAAGTTAAAGAAGCTCTGTACAGCTAAATTTTGTATTATTAAGTGAATTGTAAATATTTAAGATAGTAATTAGTATTTAGAGTGTAGTCTCTGGAGTGATTTATTTTTATTTTTCTTTTTGTATGGTACTTTATTTTCAAGAAATAAAGTACTGGGTAATTTTTTTTGTAAATTTTATTTTATTAAGTGGATTATAAATATTTAAGATAGTAATTAGTATTTAGAGTGTGGACTGTGGAGTGATATATCTTTATCTTTTTTTTTTTCTTTTCTTTTTGTATGGTCATTTTTTTTTTCATTTGTAAATTTTATATTATTAAGTGAATTATAAATATTTAAAATAGTAATTAGTATTTAGAGTGTGGACTGTGGAGTGATTTATCTTTATCTTTATTTATTTATTTTTTTTGGTATGGTACTGTACTTTGAAGAAATCAAGTAAGGGTTAATTTTTTTTTTCACTTTTTTTTTTCTTTTGTAAATTTTATATTATTAAGTGGATTATAAATATTTAAGATAGTAATTAGTATTTAGAATGTGGATTGTGGAATGATTTATCTTTATCTTTTTTTTTTTTTTGGCGAAAACCTCATTTTCACGCGATTCTCACTTTGGTCCCTATATTTTATTTTCACCGCTTTTAGTCCTTATCTTTTATTTTCACCGCTTTTAGTCATTTCCATCAGTGCCCTAACGGCAAAATCCTACGTGGCAGACAGAACTATTAAAATAATAATAATAAATTTTATTTTGACATTAAAAAATACCACGTCAGCATCTAAATTAAAAAAAATTAATTTATTAATTTTAACTAAATAAAAAAATAAAAAACAGAAATAAAAATAAAAAATGACATTAAGTGAGATCTAAGTGTGTCTTGAACAAGAACATCAAAAATACAAACCCAGATCTAAGAACACAAAATTAAAATCTAAAAATCACAAACCCAGAAACACAAACACAAACCCAAACCCAGCAACAGATCTTCCTTGTCAACCAAACACAAAAGCAACAAACACAAACCCAGCAATCCATCTTCAGAAAACCTACAATCCATCTTCAGAAAACCCAAAAAACCCAAATCCGACCCTCCTCCTTCTCACGCAGAGCCTTGTCCCTTTGGGTTTGTGATTTTTGGATTTTAATTTTTGGAGCAAAAAAAAATTCCTCCACAAAAAATTCAATTGCTGCATTTCGGGTCGTTTATGATCCAACCAGACCGAAACCACTCCACCGAAGATCCGATCCTGATTTCGCTCCCCCAAAATGCCGATGACCAAATCTCCTCCTCCTTCTTCTTCATCGCTCTAGAGCTTTCCGATTCCTCTTCCTGACTCTCGCTCCAATGGCCATGAGAGGCGTCGATTTCAAATGGTCAGTTCCAAGCTCCAACTTTTCTATACATGCGTGTGTGAGTGAGTTTGAGAGCGTGAGAGTGATTGGTTTTGGAAATTTGAAGTGAAAAATTTGTGGGTTTTTTTTTGCAGGTATGATGGGTTTTTCTTGTCGATGCTGGCGACGAGTGTGTATCCTTTAATGGAGTGTTGATTGTGTTTTTATTAGTATAGTTTAGTAGCTTTATAGTTTACTAAGATAACATGGGAAAAATGTTGCTGGGTTTGTGTTTGTGCTTGTGTTTCTGGGTTTGTGATTTTAATTTAGATTTTAATTTTGTGTTCTTAGATCTGGGTTTGTGTTCTTGAAGTTCTTGTTCAAGACACACTTAGATCTTAATTAATGTAATTTTTTATTTTTATTTCTGTTTTTAATTTTTTGATTTAGTTAAAATTAATAAATAAATTTTTTTTTAATTTAGGTGCTGATGTGACATTTTTTAATGTCAAAATAAAAATTTTTATTATTATTTTAATAGTTTCGTCTGCCATGTAGGATTTTGCCATTAGGGCATTGACAGAAAGGATTAAAATGGAAGACATTTTTCTAAATAGGGACTAAAAGCGGTGAAAATAAAAAGATAGGGACCAAAGTGGGAATCGCGTGAAAATGTAGGGACAAAAATGTGGTTTTTGCCATTTTCTTTTTGTATGGTACTTAATTTAATTTTAAGAAATCAAGTACTAGGTAAATTTTTTTTTTTCACTTTTTTTTTCTTTTGTAAATTTTATATTATTAAGTGGATTATAAATATTTAAGATAGTAATTAGTATTTAGAGTGTAGAATGTGAAGTGATTTTTCTTTATTCTTTTTTTTTTCTTTTTGTACGGTACTTTACTTTCCAGAAATAAAGTATTGAGAATTTTTTTCTTTTGTAAATTTTATATTATTAAGTGGATAAATATTTAAGATAGTTAATATTATTTAGAGTGTGGACTGTGGGATGATTTATCTTTATCTTTTTTTTTTGTATGGTACGTTACTTTTAAGAAATCAAGTACTAGGTAAAAATTTTTTTTTCACTTTTTTTTTTTTTTTAAATTTTATATTATTAAGTGGATTATAAATATTTAAGATAGTTAGTAGTATTTAGAGTGTGGATTGTGGAATGATTTATCTTTATTATTATTATTTTTTTTGTATGGTACTTTACTTTCAAGAAATCAAGTATTGGGTAAATATTTTTTTTTTTTCATTTGTAAATTTTATATTATTAAGTGGATAATAAATATATAAGATAGTAATTAGTATTTAAAGTGTGGATTGTGAAGTGATTTATCTTTATCTTTTTTTTTTTTTCCTTTTTCTTTTGTATGGTACTTTACTTTCAAGAAATCAAGTACTAGGTAATTTTTTTTTTTTCATTTTTTTTTTGTAAATTTTATATTATTAAGTAGATTATAAATATTTAAGATAGTAATTAGTTTTTAGAGTGTGGACCGTGGAGTGATTTATTTTTATCTTTTTTCTTTCTTTTTCTTTTTGTATGGTGTTTTACTTTCAAGAAATCAAGTATTGGGTAAATTTTTTTTTTCTTTTGTAAATTTTTTATTATTAATTGGATTATAAATATTTAAGATATTAATTAGTTTTTAGAGTGTGGACTGTGGAGTGATCTATCTTTTTTTTTTTTTTTTTTGTATGGTACTTTATTTTCAAGAAATCAAGTATTGGGTAAACTTTTTTTTCACTTTTTTTTAGGTAAATTTTATATTATTAAGTGGATTATAAATACTTAAGATAATAATTAGTATTTGGAGTGTGGACCGTGGAGTAATTTATCTTTGTCTTTTCTTTTTCTTTTTTCTTTTTGTATGGTACTTTACTTTTAAGAAATCAAGTATAGGGTAAATTATTTTTTTTTTCACTTTTTATTTCTTTTATAAATTTTATATTATTAAGTGGATTATAAATATTTAAGATAGTAATTAGTATTTAGAGTGTGGACTGTGGAGTGATTTATCTTTATTTTTTTCTTTTTGTATGGTACTTTATTTTCGAGAAATAAAGTACTAGGTAAATTTTGTTTTCTTTTGTAAATTTTATATTATTAAGTGGATATAAATATTTAAGATAATTATTAGTATTTAGAGTTTGGACTGTGGAGTGATTTATCTTTATCCTTTTTTTTTTCCTTTTTGTATGATACTTTACTTTCAAGAAATCAAGTACTGGATAATTTTTTTTTTCACTTTTTTTTTTCTTTTGTAAATTTTATATTATTAAGTAGATTATAAATGTTTAAAATATCAATTATTATTTTGAGTGCAGTTGGAATGGTTTGTAAATCGTGACGTTTCAGTGTAGTTCTAAGATCACAAAATATTTCATAACTTTTTTACCACAACTTTGATGTGGCAGATTGTGAGTATAGTTAACCATCAATATATTGCACATGAACCCACCATTTGTTTTTCACTAATCACACTCTGCCTCATCACAATTGTAACAAAAAGTTGTGAAAAGTTATGTAGTCATGGACTTTTCCTGTCGCGTGTAGTCATCAACCAGATCCAACCATGACGTACGGAAGCTGATGTACTGGGTTGGGATGGTTCCTAAGGGTACACAATTTTCAATAATTTCCTAAGTACCCTTTCTCGTACGGATCGTTCCAATTCCAAAAATCTCTCTGCATGAAGTCAACATTGGCATCTCCTGACTCCTATATCAATGTCCATGTTGGCTAATGATTATAATACAATTTTTGGTTTTACTTGATCTCCAAGGAACTTTTATTTTTCATGTCAAGGCAAAACTTTAACCTCTCCAAAAACTAAGAAGTCTTTTGTCTGCATAATAAGGGTCTTCTTTATTTTAAGTTTTGTTCAACTTATACGTACATTTTATTGTTTATATTGAATATATGTATAATTCCATGTATTGAGTTTCATTTACACCCTAAAATGATTAGTCAAGTTGCAATTGAAGTTGCTCGTAATCACTTATATTCAAAATCTGCTTAACAAACTTCTAATATGGGGCTTAGCATATGCCTACATAACACACACTCAAACAACCCAATGCAATTCAATTCGCACAAATTTGAGTGTCACATTATGCTGTCTAGCATTTATATAAAAGAGCACAAGTTCTAGAAAAAAATGGAATTCTTTCACTTCCCAATCCTTTGTAGTAGGGGTAATCACAGGTCAGTCGGGCTCAATTTAGTGTTAACTCGTCAACAAACTTGATCACGTTGGGTCTCTATTTCTTCTACCCTTTGCCGAATGTGAGCATATGCAGGTTGCTGACCAAGCCAATTCTCAGAATCAACCCTTTTCAGATTTGGTGGTTCTGGATTTGGCGGATTTATCCGATGCCGAGTGTGAGTTGATAGTTCTAGGCTTCTAGCCCTAGGGCACATTTTTTACATTTTATATAAATAAAGGTATTATGAGTATTAGTCAAAGGCTTGGTGAGATACACCAGAGCTGTAGAAAAACAAAGGGCTGTGAAGATAATCGATTTCCTTGTACAAAACAAATGGTGACCCTTGCGTCAGGGAAGCATGATGTTATAACTTGGCCCATGCCGAAGTGAATTTTTTTTATATTATGCTTCACAAACCTTATGGATGTAATAGATTTCCTTGCAATTGTATTAATTTAATATATGTGGTTATTTTAAAAACGCAGCTAAAGGTTAGCTATAGCCGCGTTTTTCAAAAACGCAGCTATAGGTGTATAAAATTTTATCTGCTGGACCTATAGCCGCATTTTAAAAACGCAGCTATAGGTCCTCCTTAAAAAATTATTCAAATGGACCTATAGCCGCGTTTTTTAAAACGCGGCTATAGCTTCAGGCTTTAGCTGCGTTTCGATCAGCTATAGCCGCGTTTTTTGTAGTGTTGTAAGACTGATCGATGTCACCTAACCAGAAAATCAAGATTTCTCACCTCCTCTATCTCAGTGATCTCCATAGTTGCATTGTGAAAATGAATATATATATTTTTTTTTGTTTTTTTTTGTTTTTTTTTTTTTTTCCAAAATGTGGTGAAAATGAATATCTAATTGCATGCAATCCCTATTTATTCTCATGTTAATCATTTGGTAATATTAATATTATATGATGCAAAAAGACCTATGTCATCATGCATCATCATCTGATATCCATTTCTATGGAAAAAAGGGGCTGAAACTGAAATCTATAATTGTGAAGGACAAAGACCGAGTTATGTTCGATCAATATTATAGTCCCAATCATTGTCATTAATTTAATGACTATTGATGATGCCGAAAATTGTCAGTAAGTTACATGATTCTCATGTGCCCAAGACAATGCTTGCACAACACCAAACAAGAAGACCTTAGGAGAGCATCGGTGTGGTACCGGCCAAAGACCCTCCGAAGGTTAAGTTAAAAAAAATTTTTACAACTCTAGAGTGCCAGAGTTGGGATGAATTATGCGTACCTTGTTTTTTGAGGGTTTGAGGTTTTTATAGTAGAGTAGAACCGACTTTAATTTCTTGGGCCAAAAAATATTTCCTTATGGAGAAGATCTTCACAAATGTACATATTTTGTGGGATTCTTCCCATATAGGGGTTTCTTGACTAGGGTCAATCGTAGAGTGCAAGACATTTCCATTTAGGATCCCTTGGAGTTCACTTAAACCATGTGGGTGCCACGTGGCTTTGACATCTGTCGCCCTTATTTCCATATATCAGGGACCCGTCCGCATAGGACTACCCGTTATGTATTTTCTCCATTCAGAGCCTCGGTCCGTTGTCTTACACAACTCATAAATTTAGCACCATCAGTCTTCTTTGGACGTATCTGTCTGCCTTTTATCCAACCGTCATGGAGAGTTCGTCTCCTTGCGCGCCTTCTCCCTCCATTACCTTGAGCTTAAAGCACCATCGCTTGTGACCGATTTAGTAGAGTGAGACCGTCTACATCCTTTTTATCCTCATTAGTTGCCCCCTCATTACATGGGTCCGTCATATAATGTTAGGACGGATCCGTAGAGTGACGGTCTAATTTTAACTTTAGGAGATGCATTCTGATTTGACAGGCTAGCCTGGGGTCATAAATGTCGTAGGGGTACGTGGCATGTTTTTAGCGGTTAGTCACTTGAACCGAAGCGTCCCTTCGTCTTCCGTACTGTTATCTCTCTCTCTCTCTCTCTCTCTCTCTCTCTATATATATATATATATATATATATATGCTTCCTTCCTTCTCATTTTTACTTTCCACAACAAATCTTCAATTAGAGCGCATCTGTCTACCTTATTGACTCTGCTTTCCGTCTATTTGGTGCAACCATCATCCACACCTTGCAGTTCTTTTCAACTGGTAAGTATTTTTTATGTTGAATTCCCTTGCAATTCATTTAAATTCTGAACACCCTGTCGTTTATGTGAAACCGTCACAGTCTTAGGGTTTATTTGTCACGTGTAGGTGACATGTCTAGTGCGTCGAGTGAGCAATCGTGGGTCCGCGAAGGAGCGTGCTACAATGAGGTGAATCCGTCAGGTTAAGGCGACCCCGGCACCTTAAGTGACGAAAGGAACTCGTCGGCCTCCTCTCCTTCCACAAGGGATGAGGATTTGGACATGGATGGGTTAGAGAGTGGCTCCAATAACAACTTACTTAGTGTCGAACCCCCTCCCCAATCCGTCATAGGATCGGATGGCCTTAGAGAGTTCATTCTCCTTCCATTGTGGACAGTGAATGACTTCAAGTCTACTATCAAGGAAAAAAACGTTGATACCCTTACGGAAAAATACCAAATTCCACACAACATACCAATCCGTCTACCATACAAATTTAAGAAATGTTACTACCGGGGGGTTGACGATGTTGGAGTATACGAGCAAATGCTCAAAGCAGGACTTAGGTTTCTACTAAGTGCCCTTCACCGTCGCCTCCTACAATATCTTGGGCTGGTCGTCACCCAAGTCTCTTCGAACGCCTAGAGGGTCTTCCTTGGCATAGAAGTTCTGTACAGGGTCATTTCGAAAGGAGCACGTAGGATGACAGTGGAGGAGTTCTTCCACTGCTATCGTCCATCTGAGATCGTCTAGTCTAAAAGGATGTACAGCTTCCTGCCAAGGAAATCGTCTCTTAGACTAGTATGTGGTACCCCCGACTCAAGTTGTCTAACCTTTTACCTGTCCTCCTTTGTGCAAAGATGGAAGAGAGCAAGAGAAGAGCTTACATCAAGGCGCAGGCTGCCAAGAAGAAGTAGGAGGCACCTAAGGCGACGGGCCAGGCCCACCCTTCCACCAAGAGGAAGCCATCCGAGAAGGCGGATCGTCAACCCAAAAAGCTCAAAGTGGTTGCGAAGCCAACTGTTGGTGAGACTGCCGTCCCCGGCAAGCTGCCCCCTAAACCTGGACTAGGGAAGGGGAAAGGATTGATGACAGGTGCTGACCCCGTCACGGAGAAACGCCCCGTCCTCCTTCGTGAGGACTCCGGGTATGTGCTCAAGCAGTTGTCGTCCATCATCCATAATGATGATTATGAAGACTTGGGCAATCATGCCACGGAGGCCATGGGGGAGACGGGCCTATTCAGCTTGGTTCAAGCATGTTTTTCCGTCCTCTTTCTTCCATTTATCTCATTGTTGTCTTGTTCTAACATCAGTCTTTTACTCTTGCAAGGGATTGTCATGATGAAGGGTCTTATGGACCGATGTACGTCCCATGAGACGGTAATTACCCGTCTTAGGGAGAAAGTGGAGGCGAAGGACTCAGACCTGAGGGAGTTGATGGCCTGGAAGGATGTCCAGGTTTCCAAGCTTGATTATACAAAGCAACTCTTAAAGGAATTAGAGGCGCAAGTAGAGGCGTTGAAGAAGATTTTCAAGGATAAGGAGACGGAGATCTCAGAGGCCAAGTGTCACCTCCGTCAAGCCAAGGAGGATGCGGTGCGAGAGTACCATGACTTCGATGCCTTATTGAAGGAGCTTGGTGGCTCATTCGCTGATGGATTTGACGACTGCTTCCGTCAGGTTAAAGCCTTCTATCCTGACTTGGACCTTTCTCATGTCTCCATTGACGCCCCGACTCAGACTCCTATCTAGCCCGTCGTCTTTGAAGGAACTGACGAGCTCTTCGCCGATGAGACCAACCCCGACCCTCAAGGTGACGGTGATGGTGTTAATGTTATTCAAGAAAAATCCGTGGAAGTCACTGCCCGTTATCTTGAGGGTGACTAGACCGTGGAGGAAAAGGCCGAAGATACCCCTGCCGTCCAGTCGTAGATTTTTCTTTTTTACTTGTAAATTTCTAGCTTTTTGCTTTTTTTGAGAAAACTGTACTTATTTTCTTCCGTCGACCCAAGATGTAAACATTTGCCCTTTTTGTGGTCTTTTATTAATTAACTTTATCTATCCGTCGCTTATCTTTGCATGTATGTATTTTCTTTTATGGTTTTTTATAATATTTTGGTTACATCCCTTTTGCCATACATTCGTCTATTTCGGACTTTAATTTTTTGTTAGTGGATTCTTGGGACAAACCCATCCTCGTGAATCTTGACAACTACAAGTTGTTAGTTTGGACGGTCCCGTTCAGGTTGTGGACTTGATCAGATATAAGTACCCCCATGTGATGAATTCGTTCCTTTTTGGTGGATGTAAGTCACCCTTTTAGGATGGATTCGTCATATTTTTTGGTTAGCCTTTTTGTTGTAACCTGTCCACTTGGGCTTAACCTTTCAAGTCACCCCCTTTAGGATGAGCCTGTTTGCTTAGACTTAACATTTCGAATCACCCGTTTGGGATGAGCCCGTCCGCTTGGACTTACTATTTCAAATCACCCCCTTTGGGATGAGCCCGTTCACTTGGACTTCATATTTCAAATCACCCCTTTGGGATGAGCCCATCCACTTGGACCTACTATTTCAAATCACCCCCTTTGAGAAAGCATCATCGCTTGTGAACGATTTAGTAGAGTGATAAGGTAGGAAGACACAGATTGGTTAGATATTCTAGTTACTTAAGTCAATTAATTATTGGGCCGACAAAAACTCCTCAAGATTGTTTTTGGTGATGGATGATTTTTTATTTATATATATTGGGAAATTAAAAATGAATTATTGTGAGGTTCAGTTAATAAAAAATTAATAAATTGATGAAGGGACTGAAAATATGACTGAAGTGGTAAGTGAAATTCAAAAAATTAGCTTCATTAGCTCCACACCATATAAAACTATTAAAAAAATTCTGACATAAAGTAAAAAGAATTTGACATAAAACAATTTTTTAACAGGTATCCTCGTTAACACCATATACTCCATCTATCCCATTTTGTTTGTCCTCTATTCCATTTTAGGATGTCCCAAAATATTGTCCTGTTTCTAAAAATAAAAGTCATTAATTTACTAATGTTCCTATTATACCCCTATTAATTTACTAATTCAATTTTTTGATAAATTTATTTAAGGGTAGTTTTGGAAATTTATACATTTTTAAAAGATAGACAATATAATAAATAATGTTTCCTTAAAAAGTTTGACTTTTCAAACAGGACAAACAAAGTGGGACGGAGGGAGTATTTTTTATGGGAAACTATAGAAATTTTATTCATGCAAATACTTTATAGTAGTTTATACATCTTGAGCCCAAAGATGCTAAATGCAACCAGGATTCCCCTCTGACCAGACAGAACCACCCTCGAGATTTTTTGCATGCAATGCTCATGACTCATGTGCTGGCTTATTCATGCACCTTGATGGTGAACAGGAACTGACTTTTAGCCAAGCATCATCGAGAATAACTTGATTAATTAAGCTTAAGCCTGTGACTAATATTTAGTAACATTCATAAATAACTTGAGTACCTAATCTCTATATTTGTTTGGAAAAGTTATTTGGGTGTATCAAGGTTATGAATTGAACATGTGACAACGAGACATATAAAGTTTTCACTTTACAAGTGCGTAAAGTCTCCTTATAAAATAGTAACCATTCCAAAGAGGAGAAAATTACATCAAGTAAAATCCAAAACTAATCTCAATATTTCAGTTTCCAAAAATCTCTGGAGTATCAAACTATCAATAGAAAAAAAAGAACAACCTCATGAGTCGAAAATACAAAACTTAAAAAAGTTCAAAATACTAGAAGTCCGATCTTATTCCAAATTCTGAACTCATTTAATGTGCATAATCTCATCAACGATTATCCCAAAACTTTATATTCTTCATAATTTAAATTTGGAAGGGAAAAATGGATGAACTTGACAACTTAATAAGTAACCAAAAACTAAATTAGCCTAATCAAGCATTTAGATAAGAAAAACAATAAATTGTACATAAGAACAAATTATATAAGCAAAGAAATTGTTTCTTAGTTTGATGGGAAAGTAACATATAATTTGACATTAATTTTACGAATATCAAGTTCCAAAACATCAAAAATCATAATTTATTATGAGTTCTAAAAAATTAGAATTTACAATTTGCAATGAGTTCAAAAAAAGATTTAAAAAGATTTCATTGATTTTAACCAATCGACATTTCTAATCATATTTATATTTTTAACGAGCTTTATTATTATTGTGAAGTTTTTAGACCCCTAGAAAAATATAGTGTTTAACCTAATTTATTAGCCAAGTTGATACTTAGGTTAATTATTCAGATCTAGGCTAAACATTCATCACAATCAACATGCACAACATAAATCTAAATAGCACAAGATGTGATGACCCAAGAAAACAAATAAAACAACTCGTTTCAAGGTAAAAATCATGGATGGAACTATCTCAAGAGAATAATCCACTATATCAAATTGAGATATATAGTCAAGAATACCAATTCGTAGGAAATCTAACTATAGTTACTAAACTGAGCTCTAAACCCCTTAGATTTCCTTGATGTGGATCTTCTCTCACATGAACCTCCAGTTCACACTTTAGATCTCCCACATAGACCCCCGGTTTATGACTCCAAGACCACCCTTAAAGGTTTAGATATCTAACACATTTGATGACTAGTGATGACAGCAACTTCAACAACATTAGATCTTAAGTTTCTTCAAAGAATATTGCCAGTAGAAAATTTGAGAGAGCTTTGGGTTCAAAAAACCTAGATTTAAAAATTGGAGGCACAAGATACACTCTTCTCTCTTTAAAACCCCCCTAAGGTTAGCTTATAATGTCCTTTAAATACTGCAAAAAAAGGGATCACGATTTGGGCCTGAAATAGTCAAGTAATGGGTTTTTTACGTTTGTTAATTTTTGTTGATCTGCGACTTTTGATTGATCGAGAGCAATTGAACATCAATTGAGCATCAATCGAGAGCTATCGAGAGGACCAGATTGCATATATCTCTCTCTCTCTCTCTCTCTCTCTCTCTCTCTTTTAATCCTAAACTTGAGTTTTTGTCTTGGACATGATAGTACACTATTCTAACTTAACAAGACTTACTTTTTGTTATGGTTTGCCAACACTACAAACTCAAATCCTAACAATTTTGATTACACTATACCCTCATTAGTACTAGACTCATGCGTACATAGACCAATGATTTGTCCCAAAAACTAATTTCTATGTCGGTATGTATATCTTTCATTGACTGGATCCAAAGTATAATAATTAATAAGATTATACATATAAATTTTCTAGAACTTTTATAGTTTTATTTCAGTCCACATAAAAAAATCAGATTTTAGAAATTTACAGTTGAAATGAATGTATCATTCAAATCTTGGTTACTTTTCACAAACTTGACAAATCTTAATCCAAGTTTGAAAAAAAAAAATCTAAATAACCCGTTGGACAAAATTATTAATGAGAAAGAAAATCTAGCCCTTCAAGCACAACTCTTTGGCGGTCCCACCATTTGACTAATGATCTTGATATCTACATCGTGGGCATGATAGGAAGCCAGGAAAGTGTGCAACTACATAAATAGGTGGATTTAAAATTTCTTTTTCTTTTAAGATCGTTCAATGCTATGCAGATTGCAGATATATAGTGATGCATGCATACTTTAGTGTCGCTATAGTAAAAAGATAAATATATATATATACACACTTTAATGCTTCTTTAAAAGATAATCTATAGTAAAATATGATTTTTGCATACTTTAGTGTCGCTATACTTTAGTTAAATCTATTTTAATTAGTCTTTCCTTATTATGATTTTTTTTGGGTGGGTGCATGTTATGTTTTGTGGTGAATATGTGTTTAGTTTGATTAAATAGGGATGGCCTGAGAAGATTTTGAGGTTTCTTTTGCAAAAAAAAGTTGAAACTTATAGCGATATGGGTAATTTTGGAATAATTGTACTAGTAAAATCTCTCTCTCTCGGTTCATTGATTCATTCATAATACTACGAAAGACAATGACCACACCTCACTCACTTATCTAAAACTGCCTCATCATTACTACTGCTGAATGTTTATGTTTATAAATATTAGTTACAACATAATAATTATTAGTAATTATCATAAAGAACTTGAGTTACAAGATGATTATAGTCATCTTGTAAAAGCTGAAAAAACAATGTATATTTCTTAACAAAAGTCACATTGGTCTTCCTATCAAAATTTCTCATGTACACACGCAAAAGAGATGGATCAAAATAATTGATAGAAGCACAAGACTACCAAGAGAAAAGTAATTGACGGACTTATGCTACTATAGCAGATGTAGAAGTTGATGACTGATAAGGTGTATTTACACAACCCTCATCAACCAATAACATGTTTTACATACATTGGATATAGTTATTACAATCCTCTCTGTCTCTCCCTCTCTCTCTCTATTTTTAATTAAGAATGTAGATTTAAACTCTGGATGTTTCTGTTAAAAACATTATGAACTGTCATTTTAACTACAACTTACAAGGCTCTTAACGGTTGTTACAACCCTTTTAGAAGTAAATAAATATTCTTCAATTTAAGGAATAACTAATACAATATTTTAAAAATGAATAATTATAATTACAACTCAATTTAGGAAATAGTGATTCCTAAAGATATTACATGTAATGAAAGCATAATCAAACGACCAAATAATTATTACCAATCCACATAAATAGGCCAATTAGACGATATCATCTTGATCTTGTCTATTTGTGCCGCCAAACAAAGAAAACCTTTTGAATGCTTGGGATGTATGTTGGATCCAATGTACTAGATTATTAGTCGCATGGCAGAGAAGCTCATAAATTAGTTTGTACCAGCTCCGACGAATAAGCTCTACAAGGAATCCACATACATTAATGATGAGCAGCTTTAAGGGATTGACGAGGATTGAAGCAAGCAACTCACATGAAAGAATTGCACAAATGACACAAATAAACTTGAACATTGGGAGGTAGGTTGCGTTTTGAGGTCCTAGCTTTATCCCCAAAAATACGATGCTGTAGATAGCTATTACCATGATAAAGAACAACGTGATTTTATCGTGCTCTCTGAGTGGAGAGATGCCTGAGCCTTTAAAGCTTACTCCAAGGACATTAAGCAAGATCGTTATGAGAAAGTTAAGTGGATCATGGAATTCTGTGGAGGAACGAACTTCTTTCTTGCTTGCACTATTAAAAAATATAAAAAATAAATCATGAGTTTATAAAAAAAAGGCTAACAAAGATAGTGACCTATAAAACGTAATTCGAGGTTAACAAAAAATAGCTAAAGTGAGGCATTTTCGTGATGAAACATGTGATACAAAATAAGCATAAAAACAGAAAAAGAGAATATCCAAAGGCTAAATATTGATGCTACTCCTATTTATTAATTTACAAAAACAAAGTCCATGATGAATTATCCTTGAGAAAAGTCGTATTTTAAGGCTCAGTGCCACTGAAAATTCTAAACTATTCATTGACAGTACGTCAACTAAAATATGTCGGCATGACGTGCACTTCATGACATGCATGCATGACGTGCATGTCATCCTTTGTCAGCAAGATACATATGCAATGATGACCTAAGATTACATAGACACTTTGAAAAAATAATGAATAACAAAACTAAACCCAAAGAAACAAATAAAGGATTTATAATTTTTATGTGAATATTAACTTAGTTCATTATTTTTCAATTTCAGTAAACCTCTTAAACATTATATTTATCTGTGACAATAATAGAACATTATATTTTTATAAAAAAATAAATCTTAATGGAATTAATCAATTTCTATACACATGCGTTTTTTTTACATCAACGAAATTTCTTAAATGGCAATTCTAACATCATATCACATCCATTGCAAGCTAGTGAAAAAACAGACAATATTTTGGCCTACTAATTTATTTAGTTTGAGGTAGATCTAAATAGTCAAATAAAGTATTCTCACAAACCCACAGTGAGATACAGAGACTAGATTGATTCATAGTGTTGTAAGAACAAAAAATGCTCAAATGAGAAATCTAAGGTGGTCTAATGAGAAATCCAAGATTCTATTTATAAAAACCCTTAGAATATTAAATATAAAAAGAGAAGAAAAACACAAACATGCAAGTACAAAACATAGGTCCTTTTCTTGAATCTCAATTCCAAAAACCCTATACCATCACAAAACTCTCTTTAACATATTTTCATGAAACTCTCCTTAACAACCCTTCACCTCCAGTCTGTTTAGCCTGATGTTTATGGATATGTACCTTGACCTCCACCTCTACCTCCAATCGGTCTAGCCTGATGTTTATGAATATGTACCTTGATTAAATTTGTGTTGTTACTTTAATTCTCTCTTTAATAATGGGTTACCAAAGTACCAAGATGTACGCTAAATACATCGATTAGTTATTAGCTTGGCAGTCAAGATTTTGTAATGTTAACATTCAACTAATACAATCCTAAAATAATGATTAAAGTGAAAAAATCAATCTCATTCATTTAACATTAAAGCAAATAGACTTTCAAAGAAGTAAACAACTCAAAAGATAACCAAACTATAGTAAAGTCAATCCCTCACTCACCCAAAAGATGACCAAACACTTTGGGAGTCAAATTTTTGTCCACCATTTCAAAGATCTTAAACAAAAGATAAAACATGTAATTATGGAAAGCTCAAAGAGAGGGGAATCAGATTGCTATGTGGTCTATCCTTCACAAAATAGCTCATGCACATGGGTTTTCTAAGGAATGGAAGGAAATTGTCAATTAATTGAATGACCTAAACTCAAATCTTACACTGAAAAGAGAGAAGTTTTACTCTTATTTTACTCTTAAAGTCTTACAGTTAAATGAAGTTTTTGAAAGGACAATTTCATGAAGATGGAGATGGGAGAATTAGATCAGACCAGCTTCCAAATCCCATAACATGTGACTTTGACCTACACAATAAGGTGCACTCAACCACCCTTCATCGCTCATCACATCATCCTTATTAATCATAATACCCTTTTCCTCCTCAAGTAAATACTATAATTAATCACCATTTATAATTCAAATTATTTCCAAAGTGAGAAAATAAAATAAAATTATGGAGTGGTTTTATAAGGTAGAAAAGACAAAGGGTAGCAGAGTTTATAGTAAAGAAAGAGATGAAATTTATGGGCTAATGCCACTAAATAGAATGAGAAGTAAATTTTTATTTTTATTTTTAAAATTCTTGAACTGTTATGTTCTTTCCCATAAGGGTCTATTTTGAATCACAAGAAAATGAAGAACGAACACATACCGGCGCTTCGATTTCTTTGTTTTCTTTCTCCTTGGAAGTGCTTGTGAGACTGATCGATGTCTCCCAACCGGACATTCATGAATCCTCACCTCCTCTATCTCAATGATCTCCATAGCTGCTTGGTGAAAATGAATATCTAATTGCATGCAATCTCTATTTATTCTCATGTTAATCATTTGGTATATTATTATTATATGATTCAAAAAGTCAAAAAGACCTATTCCATCATTATCATTTTGATGTCCATGGCTGTTGAAAAAAGGGGCTGAAATCTATGTCGTTGTGGAGGACAGAGGCCAGGCTATTCAGTCAATATTATAGTCAGTATTATCATTTGAATACAGTGTTGTTGAAATAGTTAGCAGATTGGTCTGTATTCCAGTTACTTGAGGCAATTAATTATTAGTTAAAGGCAGGAATTTTTGGGCCGTCGAAACTTCTCAAGATTGTTCTATGAAGTGGATGAAGTTGGCGAATTGAGACCCAATAGCATATGAAAACACTGATTGGTCACATATTTCTGTGATTATTTTAGCTGATTTCAGTTTCTTAGAGAGGTTAAATGATTAGTTAGTTCGTTAATTAAGTGAGACTATTGTATATAAGAGATCATTTTCTCATAATATAATTCAGTACACACTCCATTAAAATCGAGTGTATTTTGGCTTAGTTTGGGTATATTTTGGTCACTTTCAGAGGTTTCGAAAGAATTTTGCTTATTTTTGAGATTTCAATGGTATTTTGGTCATTTTCTAGGGTTTTGGGATATTTTGGACATTCGTGGTGCATTTTAGGCATTTTGGCAGTTCTAAGGGGGTTATTTTAGAGTTTTTGGTTTATTTATCGTTTTTTTGATATTTTGATTTTTCTCACGGGTAAAATAATTTTGTATTGACTAAAAAATTCCCTTGATTAACCAAAATAGCCTCAACAGCTCTAAAACGATTAAAATTACCCGTAACCCTCTAAAACAACCAAAACACCCTTGAAACGGCTGGAACGAGTAGTCAAATCTCGATACCTTACAAATGACCATAATGCCACTGAAATCTATAAAATTGAGTGTATTTTCGATTAGTTTCCGGGTATTTTTTTAATTTTCACAGGTTTCAAGGGTATTTTGGTTATTTTTGAGGTTTCAATAGTATTATGATCATTTTAAAAGTTGTCGGGCATGTTCTCGTCATTTTGGCCATTTCTAGAGTTTTTGGATATTTTGGACATTTGTGGTGCATTTTAACCATTTTCGCAGTTCAGACGGGTTCATTTTAGAGGTTTTGGTGAATTTATTGGTTTTTTGATATTTTGAAATTTCTCACGGGTAAAATAATTTTTTATTGTCAAAAAAATTCCCTCGATTAACCTAAATAGCCTTAAAAGCTTTAAAACGACTAAAATAACCCGAAAACTTCTAAAATGAGCAAAATACCCCAGAAACGGCTGTAATGAGTAGTCAAATCTCGATACCTCACAATCGATCAAAATGCCCCTAAAATCTATAAAATCGAGTGTATTTTGTCTTAGTTTAGGGGTATTTTGCTCATTTTCACCAGTTTCAAGGGTATTTTGCTTATTTTTGACGTTTCCATGGTATTTTGATCATTTTAAAAGTTGTTGGGCTCATTGTCGTCATTTTCTAGGTTTTTAGGATATTTTGGATATTCGTGGTGCATTTTAGTTATTTTAGTTGTTCCACGGGTGTCATTTTAGAGTTTTTGGTGTTTTTATCTCTTTTTTGATATTTTGGTGTTTCTCACGAGTAAAATAATTTTTTAATTACATAAAATCCCCTTGTTTAACCAAAATAGCCTTAAAATCTCTAAAAAGAGTAAAATAACCCGAAAACCTCTAAAATGACCAAAATACCACTGAAACGGCTGGAATGAGTAGTCAAATCTCGATACCTCACAAACGACAAAAATGCCCCTAAAATCTATAAAATCGAGTGTATTTTGGCCTAGTTTAGGGGTATTTTGGTCATTTTCAAGAGTTTCACAAGTATTTTGCTTATTTTTGACGTTTCAGTGGTATTATGATCGTTTTAAAAGTTATCGGGCCTATCGTCGTCGTTTTGGCCATTTTTTAGTGTTTTGGAATATTTTGGAGATTCGTCGTGCATTTTAGTCATTTTCGCAGTTCTAAGACGGTCATTTTAGCGGTTTTTTTTGTATTTACCGGTTTTTTGATATTTTGGTTTCTCTCATGGGTAAAGTAATTTTTTATTGACATAAAAATTCCCTTGGTTAACCAAAATAGACTCAAAAGCTCGATAATCACTAAAATAACCCAAAAAACATCTAAAATTATCAAAACACCCCTAAAACGGCTGGAACGAGTAGTCAAATCTCAATACCTCACAAACGACCAAAATGGCTCCAAAATATATAAAATCGAGTGTATTTTGGTTTAGTTTAGGTGTTTTTTGGTCATATTCAAAGGTTTCGTGGGTATGTTGTTTATTTCTGAGGTTTCTTTGGTATTCTGATCGTTTTTATAGTTGTTGGGCTTCCTGTCATCATTTTCTAGGGATTTGGGATATTTGCATATTCGAGGTGCATTTTAGTCATTTTGGCAGTTCTATAGTGGTCATTTAAGAGGTTTTGGTGTATTTATCGGTTTTTTGTAATTTTAGTATTTCTCACGGCTAAAATAATATTTCTTTGACAAAACAATTCCCTTGAAATCACTAGTATGGCCATTATACTACGAAAATTACCAAAATAACCCCTAAACAACAAAATTTCCAAAAAAATCCCCCGAAACCTCTGAATTGACCGAAATAGACTTAAAATCTCTAAAACGACTAATATAACTCGAAAACCTCTAAAATGGCCAAAATACCCCTCGACCTTGCTAAAATGAGCAAAATGGCCCAAAATCCTCTAGAATGAGTAAAACAACTAGAAACCAACCAAAATGCAACTAAAATCTTTAAAATTGAGTGTATTTCGTCTTAGTTTCGGATATTTCGGTAACTTTCAGAGGAGTCGAGAGAATTTTGCTTATTTTTGAGATTTCAATGGTATTTTGTCCATTTTCTAGGGTGTTGGGATATTTTAGACATTCGTGGTGCATTTTAGGCATTTTGGCAGTTCTAAGGGGGTTATTTTAGAGTTTTTGGTTTATTTATCGTTTTTCTGATATTTTGATTTTTCTCACGGGTAAAATAATTTTGTATTGACTAAAAAATTCCCTTGATTAACCAGAATAGCCTCAACAGCTCTAAAACGATTAAAATTACCCGTAAACCTCTAAAACGACCGAAACACCCTTGAAACGAGTGGAACGAGTAGTCAAATCTCGATACCTCACAAATGACCATAATGCTACTGAAATCTATAAAATTGAGTGTATTTTTGCCTAGTTTACGGGTATTTTTTTTTTTCATTTTCACAGGTTCAAAGGGAATTTTGAGAGATCATTTTCTCATAATATAATTCAGTACACACTCTCTCTCTCTGTAATTTTTTGCTGTATTGCTTGATATTTTTTTTCACCCATCCCACCCAAAAAGAAAAGGAGAGAGCAAGAGACAAAGCTAGATGCAATTAGTTTGACTGAGTTGAATTCGAGTCACTTAATTTGTTTGTGGCCTTTCTAGAAGCTAAGCAGGTAATTAATTTGTTTATTCCACGTCAGTATTTCAATTTTCATGCAGGTAGGACTGTTAAGTGGGCAAGATTTAGGCCATTTGACTGACCTTCATCATTTTTATGATTTTTTTTTGAGATCATCATTTATGCCTTTTTAGACATTGTTGACCCAAAAAAAAGTATTAAAGAAAAGAATCCATGCAAGAAGGGAAAGGTTTTGCTACATACTTGTATGTAGTAATTGCTACATATAGAGGTATGTGACAGCAAAAAAAAAAAGACATGTGTGCGATGCACATGACCAAGTGGACACTTGAACACATGCTCTTTTCTTTTTGCTGTCACATAGTCTTGTATGTAGCAAAATACAAGAATATGAGAAATGAAGATGACCCATTCAAAGGATAATCTATTAAGAAAATCATATGTGGATTGAAATTCGGGAAAAAGTTTTTTTACAAACTTGGTTATAGCTAATAGCTACAACTTTCACTAAAAAGATTAATATGACTATATATTTTGAAAATTTAATTATAGGATTGCATGTTTTTTTATATTCTTAACACGCATGTCAAATTTCGTGTTAATCAGATGTTATTTATTATTCAATCCATATATATTTTTTTTCATGAATAATTATAGACTATAAAATTTGAAATTTAAATATTTGATTGGTAACATATCTATTAATCCTTGATTTTTTAAAATTTTTGCAAGTATATAGGATACAAGAAGAAAATGGAATCCAATGGTGATTTTGCCAAATTCAAATTCAAAAAAAAAAATATTGAGTTGAATTATAGCCATTATTTACAACCAAATTTGTAGCCAAACTTTGTTATAAAATTCAGGTATTATACCTAGGTTGAATTGTAATCAAGATATTTGGTATTAAAAATTAACATTTTGGTCACTTTACAAGCACAAAATTCTTATGGGGTGGGGTGGGGTGGGGTGGGGGGAGACAAGGGTTAAGTTCAAGTCTTAAGAAGGGAGTCTCACATACATATTCAGTTAAATTAAGTTAGAGTAGAATTTTTATTTTGTGTGAAAAATAAAAATTTCACTTTTTTTTTTCTTCTCTCAGTTCTTAGATCAGAAAAAGTAGAAAGTAAACGAACTTTCTAACCCACCTTTATCCTTTTGCTTTACTAGTTTTCATACTCATACCACATGCAAACATGAGATTTTTTTTTTCCATCGCTAGGTAATTTAAATACTTATCCTTTCATTCCTCTTGCTTGACTAGTAGTGGCTGGTGCAATGATGATTGCCCATGTGTGGATGAAAATATGTAGCCGAGTAAGCCATTTTATGAAATTGACAGATACGTATATTGTATAAACCGCTAGGGCCATGAGATTGAGTGTGACATATACGAGAGTTCACTTTTCCTCTCTCCAAAAAATTGAATCAAAATGTTCAATATTTAGATCTATTTCACCGTCCACCTAAACTGTCATCCACACATCTTCTAATAAGAAATTTGAATTTTTTTTAATGGAAATGTTCAACATTGGATCTATTTCAGTGCAAATAGTTTGCATTTAGAAAGGGTGAGTGTTTTGTTCTAGATTAGAGAGGAGGTGATTATTATTATTATTATTATTATTATTATTATTATTATCACTGATACAACAATAGCTCCAAAACCATTATTTTTATTTTCATTGTCATAGTAAATGACATATGCAAATAATTTAATAATACTTTAATTATTAATTTGAGAAAAAAAATGTAAAATATATTTTATTTATATTTTTTTTCGCTAAAAGAACTCTTTTAGTACGTAATTATTCCATCATGTGTATGAAATATTCCTTTTAAGCATTATGTGTATGATCAACTAAATTTTAGTAAGGAAAATTCTTAGTAATACTCATAAATAACTCGAGTTTCTCGATGATGATAATAATCAGGTAAAAGTTGACAAACAATTTGTTTGAAATTTTGCAAATATTTGGATGGTGAAGTGGGCCTTGTGTATCTATATTAAATTCGAGTTTCTTCGTTTGTTGCATTGGACATTATACTAAAATTGCCTTCTAGAAAAGCTAACCATGTTCGTTAACTCCACGTGCAATTCAGAAAAGAGGAAGAAAATTTTGCAAACCACTGATGTTCGTGTGTGTGGCTGTGGCTAAAACTTCCTAACCAAGCAACTAAACGACTGTAGCATAATATAAAAAAAAAATTCCTCATTGAAAACAAAGAGACTTTAAGGTACAAATGTGTAGTTTTTGTTGTCCCTCCCTACTCCCTAGTCAACTTAAACTTTAACAATTATCTGTATTCAAATGCAAAAGATAAAGGAGGGCCAAGGTGGTATACTATGGGTTGAAGAATGACCACCTAGGAGTTCTAGAAGTGTACGGACGGATGTAATTTTATTAAGCTAGATGTGGTCCTACTTTCTTTGCTAGAAAAAGAGGAAAAAAAAAATTGAACAAAATAATTTTCTTTAAGAAAAATATTACATGGAGAAATTGTTGTGGCTGGTGCAATGACCAGTATGACGTGCCTGGTGCATTGACAGTATGAAATTTGTTTTGAGTAATACATATTGTACATGAATTGTTATACAGTTTTGCGCACACCATATTTTTGAACTAAAATTGTGACTTAAAGTCATGAATATTTTTAAGTTCAAAATCGTGACTTGAAGTCACAGTTTCAGTTCAAATATATGGTGTGTGTAAAACTGAGTGGAGTGAAAATCACTAGTCAAAATATGAAGCCCACAAAGTCATTCTAATATTAGGTCGTGATCATGCATCCATGGGTTAAGTCAGTAAAGTCAAGTAAAATTGTTTGAGTTGCCAAAAAAGGGGCTATTTGGGTAAAGACTAAAGGTTAGGTCATCATTTGAGTCCCATATAGGTGCACGTTCAGCCCTTTTTGTGCTTTACTTGCATCTCATAGTTAGATTTTCTAGAAACCACACTTAAACTATATATATAGGGGTTCAACAACTAATGACATTGCAGAAAAGATAGTTAGATTTTCTAGAAAACTTCTTCTTATGGTAAAGGAAGGTCGATGAAAACATTTTGATGAACTCAAATAATTGTTGAAATGGCATGCAGAAAAGATAATGAAATTATAGTTTCAGATTGTTTTAATGGTAAATTGAAATTAAACAGCTCTTTTCTTGCTGAATTGTTGTTTATTAAGTATTTGAAATGGTGTTCTGATTGATGTACTCAATGACATTGCATCAAGATGTGTATTGAAGAAAGTAGGTGCCTACTTCAGAAGTAATTGTATCGGAGTAAGGCCAATGTGAAAATATAGGGCATGGCAATGTGGATTCTTAGAATTATTTTCAAAACAAAGTTCAAAGAAAAGAGAAAAGTGAATAAAAAATGGGGAAAATGTTTTACAAAAGCAACGGTGCTTTTGTATATTAAAAAAGTACTAATGTAATGCATTGTATATAATTTTATACAAAATAAATAACTGGATGAAGCTGGGATTTGTTTCTCTTTTTAGCTATGGTGTTTTCTATTTTGCATTTTTATGGGTTTTACATGATTAAATGAGAATGCTCAACCTTTAAGATGGACTAGTTGCAGATCCACACAATATGTGGGAACATAAATTTATTTTGAAATATGGTATAGTGTATAAGTTATTCTCTAAGCTTTATTGTAGATCATTTTTTCTTCCTAGAAATTAAACAATTTTTAAAAGTAATTTCCATTTCTCTATTTTTTCAAATATATAATTTTATAATTTTTGGTGTTTTTAATTGATATTATTCCTTTTTAAAGTAGTTCATATTTTTCTAACTATTGTTATTATGCATTGGATTTTCCTAATTTCTTTAGGTGTATAACTAAAATTTTTAAGTTTCAAATTTATTATTTCTCATTCTATTAAGAAGATTATCATGATAATCAAAACTTAACATATAATTACAATTGATATTACTTAAATAATTAATAGTACTCTCAACCCAAACTTGTCTATTCCCATTCTTAAGTAAGTACACCGAATTGGACTAAAATGGACCAAAGTGGACCACATGGACTGAAGTAGATCGAATAGACCGACGTGGGCCAAATTCCAAATTGTAATTAGTAAGCATAACTCAAAAAATTAATAATAATCATAATCTTAACTAATTAATAGTGTTGTACAAAGAATATTAGGCGTGTAGACATTACAGTGCACATAAAATTGACCACCAGAATCAAACACAAAAATTAGATAAAGTGCCTCAGAGGGCTCTTTAATCACTGAGGAGGAGGGAGGGGGGGTAGAGTTGGCCCAAAATTAGCATATTTTTAGCCAACTCTACTCTACTCCCTTTCTCCTCAATCCCAACAGGCCCTTAGAGAGACTCTTGGGAGGAAAAGTAGAAAATAAAGAGAAAATACACAAAAATTTTCATGGAACTTTAATTTCCTCTCCAAAAAAATTTCAACTTTGTCCAAGTATATTTGTTTTTCCTGTTCTTGATTTACCTTTCTTTGAATTTGCAAGACAGATTAATAAAAATATTTGGAAAGAAAAAAACCAGTCTTAAGGGGGGGGACAAATTTAACTTCAAGCTGACAAAAAGCTCCATCTAATTC
>JARYZH020001377.1:0-30762 GCA_030021035.2 Notholithocarpus densiflorus
TGATGTATAAACCTAGGGTTATTTCTCTCTTTAAAAAAAAAAAAAAATTACTAGGGTTAAATGCTAAGTCATGCGTGAAGAGAGTTTTTAATGCAACTTATACTTGTACGTTAGAGACCACGTGACAAGGAAAGCTGTATGCAGCGTAGCAGCAGTACAGATGGGTTTCACGTTAACATACAGGTGACAAAAAAGTCATTATGAGTTGAACAAGTCAAAAGTAATAAAAAAGGAGAAAAAATAGTTTATCAATTATGAATTATCATGCATTTTGTTTTTTGGATAGTTGTTTATCAAATGATTCAACTATTGGTAATTTTAAACTTATTATATAATGTAACTCCAATTAAATTTGTTATTCTCCTAATTAAGCATGTATTTGTGTTGAATGAGAGATCTGGGGTTTAATTTCCACCTATACCAAAAATTGATTAGTGTCTTGGTTTGATGATAAAGAGCTATCATCAGGAACGGACGTCATATGTTTAAACTCTCTAAAAAAAAAAAGAGCATGTGTTTGTGTTGAATGAACAGAGCTAGAACTTCATTTTTTACTGTTGTTTTTTGCATTTGATAATTAGGGGTGTGCGCGATTCGGTCAGCTCAGTTTTTTCTCAAATTTGTTATCGAACCGATAGAGATCGGTTTTCTCATAATTAAAACCGATGCACACCGCTTAGGGTCGGTTTTTTGACCTATAGCGGTGCTGTTTCTCGTAGTTGGTTTAATCAATTTGGTCGGTTTGAAACATTAAAAATTCTTTAAAAAAAAAAAAAAAAATCTGTTCAACCTGTTTACACATAAAATCTGTTCAAAAATCTATTCAAATTTCACAGAAACTTCATAAAAAAATATGTTCAACTTGTTTACACAAAATCTGTTCAAAAAACAGCAACAAAATCTGTTCAAATTTCACAGAAACTTCATAAAAAATATATGTTCAACTTGTTTACACAAAATCTGTTCATAAAACAGCAACAAAATCTATTCAAATTTCACAGAAACTTCATAAAAAAATCTGTTCAAAAACCTGTTCAATCTATTCAAAAATTTGTTCAATCTGTTCAATATGTTCAAACTGTTCAAATATGTTCATACATAAACAAACTGTCCAAATTTCATCATTTCATTCACACATAAACAATTTGTCCAAATTTCATCATAAACTTGTCCAACCTATTCATAGTTTCACACATGACAAACTGTCCAAATTTTTTCATTTCATTCACTATGCAAAAATGTTTTGAAATTGCCTCAATAAGAGTTCAACTCCCAAAACACTATCATATAGCATATAATATCATTAGTGTCACTGTGTGTGTCAGTGTCAATAACAATAAGCGTTAATGTATTCACTTAATAACGTATTACAGAACCATTTGTCGCTGTCCACAAATGCCAAAATAAAGATATACAAATTAAATTAGCATTTAGGCAAAAGAATGCTAATTGCTTGTATCTCCATTGATAATCCCACCCATAAGTAACTAAATAACTACCATTAGTGAAAAGTCCACTACCAATAACATGTACAAATATAATTAGCATATAGGCAAAATAATGCTAATACCTGTAAGGCCTTTGTCCAGTAAGTCTGTGCACTATGCATCATTCTAGAACTCCTACAAAATACTAAACAAAACAAAATAAACACATGTTAATAACAATAAAACGTTATGAACAATAAAATATTTATAATTAGCACAAACGAATGATAATAGCAAGTATACTTACATAATACTAACTAGTAATTAACTCCAACAAAGAGTAGCACATCACTCATCATCATCCAATACAACGGTGCTTGGAACCTCCTTCATAGGCATTGGGCAAACCGATGCAATTTCTACAATCCTATTCAAAACAAAATGATTCTTAAGCATTGAGCAAATAAATAAACAATTGATGCATAGAACAAACAAAATGAACATATATATATATATATATTTATATCTTTACCAGTGTCAATCTCAAAACCATCCATATCCTTCACATTATCCATGCACTCCCGAAGCTTTATTGGTCTTTTTTTCTTTGCATCCTTCAACCAATTCTGGGTACAAATAAGGGCTTCAACTATATTAGGAGATAGTGAACTGCGGAACGAATCCAAAACACGCCCCCTGTACTAAAAGCAGACTTGGATGCAACTGTAGAGACAGGAATAGCCAACATCACGGACAATTTGGGAAAGGACTCGATATCTAGAAGAATTCATTTTCCACCACATCAAAATGTCAAAATCTTCCACATTAGGGTCCTCAGAAGATTCCAACAAATACCTATCCAACTCATATTTGCATTCCACACGGTCCTCATCCGCCAAGTGTTGCTTAAACCTATTATTATAGCTTTTAATGCGATCAGACAATGAAGCATTATCAACACTTGGCCTGGAGTCCCTAGACAAGGAAGCACTACTACCACTACCACTAGAACTTGAAACTCCATTTTGACCCACGCTCTCCATATACAACCTCTTCAATGCATCTCGAACCTTAGAGCTCATCGCATCCCCCTTGTCCTTTCCATACCACTCCCTGAACCAAAACTTGACTTACTTCAATCTATGCCTTGGGTCAAGAACAACAGCAACAAAAAGCATCAAATTGATATTATCTATACTTCTCCAATACTTATCATATATTTTTTCATCTCTACTGCCATACTCCTCAAAAGTGGATCCCCATCAACACTACACAACCGTTGCAATTGATCTTCAATGCTAATTAGCTCATGGGTATGTATTAGAAGTGACAAACAAGGACCCAGAAAATCTAAGTGTCGCCTCATAAAATATGCCAAGAAATTTCACAAAGGTTTTGACATTTTCCCAATCAAGATAGTTAGGAGGACCAATGGGCTTTTCACATTTCCATCCGCTTCACAAAAATAAAGTTTGTAATGCCCATCCTCCTCTTCCAACCTATCAAATGCTCTCACAAATTTCAAAGCACAATCTAACATGATATAAGTCGAATTCCACCTTGTTGGAACATTAAGGGACAACAAACATTTGACTTTAATTTTCTCATTTTCAACACATTCTTGAAACTTCTCAAACCTTGCGGGAGAGGCTCTCACATATCGTACCGCATTCCGAACCTTGGCAATTGATTCATGAATGGACTTCAACCCACTCTGCACTATCAAATTCAAGATATGCGCACAACAACGCATATGCATGAACTCACCACCCAATATGCTACTATCTCTTTCTTTTGTTTTCTTCTTCACATAATCAATTGCCACATCATTAAAACTAGCATTGTCTGCGGTAATTGTAAACAACCGGTTTATACCCCACTTCAACAAACATGACTCAACCGCTCTACTTATGGTGTCCCATTTGTGATTAGCTATAGGGCAAAAGTTCAAGATTTTCTTTTGGTAAGTCCAATCCCCATCAATGAAGTGTGCGGTGACTACCATGTAGTTCATGTTTTGTATAGACATCCAAGTATCCATTGTCACACAAACCTGTAGCCCAACAAAAGCCCTTCTCAAAATATCCACCTCACTAGAATAAATCTTCATACAAGCCCTTGGAATGGCAGTGTGATGGGGAATAAGAAACCTAGGCTCAACTATTTCCATAAATTCTTGAAAGCCTAGATGCTCCGCAAATTTAAAAGGTAATTCATCAATAATGATCATCCTTGCCAACGCCAACCTTATCCTCTCTTCACTATAGTTTGCAACCACTAACACATTTGTACCACTTTTCCCTTCCCTCTTAGCTTGGAAAGACAAAGTTTTTTGCTTATCATCATGGGGAAAAGACCACTTCTTACACACCTTCATGTGTTGCAACATGCCCGAAGTACCATTTTTCTTACCATGGCAATTATATTGATTTTTACAATACTTGCATTCAAACCTAGGCTTCTTGGGATTAGGACCAGCCACCTTAATGAAGTGTTGCCATACTATAGATGGGTCCTTACCACCTTGTTTAGGTGATAGTGGGGGAAGTGATGCACCAAGTCCAGTTGGTGCTGCAGGTTCAGGTGGATTAGGGTTAGCACTACCAGGAGGAGGTGGGTTAGGGTCCCCAAGGGCACCAAATCTAGGTTGGGCATCAACATCCATCTAATAAAAAAATTTCCAACCAACAAAAAAACAAAATTTCCACAACAATGTCAAATTACAATTTTTTTAGCAAATACAATATCAAATAGCTCACTCTCAATCAATGAATGTCACAACCAGATCCAATAATAGCAATAACTAATCAGTTTAGTTACAACAAGGCAACAATAATAGACTAATAATCATTAGTCATTACTCAACAATTCATGTCACTAATATTAACAAGGAATTCATTATATTATTCTCAATATAAATATTAAATAAAAGCTAATTATATATATATATATATATATATAAACTTAAAGCAGTTGTTACTAAGTACTAAAAATTTAAAAAGAAATTGTTGAATATAGGGAATGATTAGTGATTACCTCTCAGTGAAGGATTGAAAGCGAGAACTCTCTCAATCTCGTCTCCCTCAAAAATTAAAATGCTGAAGAAAAAAAAAAGGTTAGTACTTAGAAGATTGTGACACACCGAGTCACTAATTAGCTAGCTTATGCAATGCAACTATGCAAGTAAGTTACTTAAAGAATTAAGTGGGACTAAAGTAACAATGTAACACTCCAAATTCCAAACAAGTGTTGAAAGAATGATAAAAAAAAATGATAAGTATTACTAAGTTTATAGTTTATACTATTACTATTACCATTGAGTCCAAACAACTGAAAAAAGTGCTGAAAAAATGATAAAAAACATGATAAGTATTACTCAGTGATCCTTAATTTCGTACATAGTAATAGTATACTATAAACTATAAGCTTAGTTTGGACTTTTTGTTTTTGCTGAGAGGGGAGAGAGGAGAGGGGCTTAGTGGCTTACTGGTGGTTTGCTGCGGTGAGCCGGTGACTGGTGAGCGCTTGCTGTAAAGGCCAGCCGAGCCGAGTGGCGAGAGCTCAAAGGCGAGCCGTCAGGCCGGTGAGAGGTGAGAGGCGAGAGTGAGAGAGAGAGTTAAGGGTTATGAGAGCAAAAGAATGAATTTATACTTAGGGTAGAAATCTAAAAACCTAGCATAAAAGGGCACCATTTTGTTTTTGTTTTTTTTTTTAATAACACCCAATACAACGATGTTTTATTTAAAAAAATTAAAATGGATACTCGATAAAACGACGTCGTATCCAAACATCTGAAAATTATATACAGGTATCAGTTCGGTTCGGCGAGACTCGGTTTCAGATTTTCTGCTCCGATGACTGCACCGCACTGGCATCGGAACTCCCTTCGCGCTCTGATCGCTGGCATTGGCTCTATCGGTCGGTTGCAGTGGCAGTGCGGGAAGATTGGCACAGGTCGGTTGGATCAGTAACGGTGTCTTTGCGCACACCCCTATTTGATAATCAAAGGTAATAAAGTATATGGAAAGATATTGAAAGAAAAGGAGAAAAAGAGAATGCATAGAATTAACACGGTTTGGGCTTAGAGATATATAATTATAGTAAGAAACACTTAACTACATCTTTATTTCTTTACTATCAAATCTATATATTACAAAAAAAAAAAAATCCAAAAAGTATATATAGTAGGTGATGATGTACAAAATCGTAAGTGAGTTGATTGTTTAGATGCGCAGTGACTAGAGGGTATTTGAAGAATAAAAGGTAAAGAACCTATAGAGAGCACCAGTGGGGTGTCGACTAAAGACCCTCCGAATGTTAAGTTAGTGACTAAATGATTTCTAATAACTCTAAAATTATGAGAGTTAGGAAATTCTATGTACCTTGGAGAGGAAGGGGCTTGGTGCTTATATAGTGATATAGAGCTGACCAAGATTCTATGAATATAAGCTATTTCATTATAAGGAGAGTATGGAATTAATGCTCTAAGATCCTTGGGCTTAACTTCCCATGTTTGGAGGATATGAATATGTAAAAAGATTTTTGGGTGTGGCATGTAAGTTCTTTCCATATGGAGATATTTGAGTGGAGAACAAACAAATGATGTGGAACTAAATATGGAGGGTGTACGTTTTTAGACCCCTTAAAACACAACCAGATTAACCTAGTTAATTAGCCAAGTGATTACTTAGTCAAATTATTCAAATCTAGGTTAACACAAATATATCATATCATTGTAAAGTGCGGAAAATAAATAACACAACGATATGATAACCCAGGAAAACCCAACCGGTAAAAAACCTGAGAAGAATTTAACCTAGCTATCCTTAAGGTAAACCAAATCCACTATGAAAGAATTGAAGTTTTACAATAGCGACTTAGACCACTAACATCCTATTGCTACCTCGAGTAGAAAACTTACTACTATGACCACGTGACAGCTCCAAGTCCACGGATTTCTTCTTTCTTGGATTCACAGCAAGCACATGCACTCCAGCTTGTATATCTTTAAGCTCTTTATCCAGCAACCGAACTGATCATCAAGTTCTTGACATAATCTTGATTCTTGATAACCCTAAGTATATGTGAAGGTAAACACCTCTAGATCTCACAAGAGATTCACATACACAGCATAAACAACAATTACAAAACGTGGCTAGGGTTTTTCCTTGATAGTCCTGCAGTACACTCGATTCCAACTTTACACATAAACATACTTTGAGCAAGTCTAAAACAAAACTAAACGTTTTGATCATGGTTTGCCAACATTACAAAATGAAGTTCTAATACATTTAAACCTAAAGTCTTAGTACCCAACAGAGGGTCTTCAGTCAAGGGAGATTTGTCAGCCACATGAAGTACTAGATGGGTAAGTGTCTGACCGCTGCCATTGGCATCACCTGACGCGTGGGAGGCCTAATGCTCCCTTGGGTGCCTGACGATGCTATTGGGTTTGACGATGCCTTAGTCCCTAACGACTCTAGGGTGTTAAACAAATTTTGAGATGGTGAAAATATTCCCTAGTTAAATCCAAAAGTTTTTAGCGTTACAAATACTTGCTAGCTAGGTTATATCAAGGACTTTTATTTAGTTTTACAAATAATTGCACTATAAATAGGATTAGGATTACTTGATTTTTTTTCTTTGTTATTACTTAACTTGTAATGCAAGAAGTGGATCGATCCTATTACAATAAAATCTAGATTAAGGTATATAATAGACTAAAGTCTTTGACTAGGAAATCATATTGATCACTAATAAAAGAAATCTAAAATATGAAGGGTTTTCTTTTTCAATGAAACCGTTTATGTTGAAATCGGGAGAGGATTCTATGAATTCATGAAGGGCCAAGAGTCGTGAATGTGGGTCTTACTCCAAGGCACTGGCCAGTGGCCACTGACGAGTCTTCATTATGGGATTGAAGAAGTGAAAGGAAAGTGCCTTGCCTAGGTGCATGGTCTACAACTTTGTCACAATCCCTCAAATTAAAGAGGCCCTACCTAGCTAATATTTAATCTCTCCAAAATCCATTAGGCCATTTCCATCAGACGTTTAAAGTACATAAGATTATTGTCTAATTGTTGGTGGAAGCCACCTTGCGTGTATCTTATTTATAGCCTAAACCAAAATGGCTAACATACTAAATGGAACCAAATATATATAAGAGACCAAATCAAAGACCTTTCTGCATCACCCTTTTTTCTTATCTTCAACTTAGGGTGCATAAAGGGTTATAGATGTTGAATGCATCATAACTTGTCTTGAGATGGCTGAACATGAGAAAACCAAATTTGGGAAACATGTGATCTTGGCAAGGATTATGGGGGCAGATCCTTATGGTGCCCATGCAGTCTAAGGCCATTAATTGGTGGGGTTCTATATTGGATCTTAATGTACGTCCAACCCATCCTTTTCAGTCTAATTAATGATGTTGTTGGTTTGCTAAATGCGAAATAAACAACAATTTTGACTTATCAAACCAGGCAACAAAGATGTGATGTGAGTGAGAGTGGTCTTTTATGTGGTTGCTCACACCTCCTGCCAACCATTTATCTCTTCCGCATGCAGGTCCAATTTGTAGCTTGATTAACCATATTTTTGCCTTCTGATCTTGTTCTGTCATTCTGATTATTTTTTGGATGGATTTCTCCTCTTTTTTTTTTCTTTTTTTTTCCTAATTATTATTTTTTGATGAGTTTTGGTGCTAATTAAGGTGAGGGCCGAGGGGTCCAGGAACGAAATTTATTTGTCTGATCTCCCTTCTATAAAGAACCAAGATTCGACCTCTCCTCCTCTACTTATTGTAATAATTAAAAAAATAAAATTAAACATATAATGGATGTTTTAAGAAATTGAGTTAACAATATTTTGAAAATGAAAATAGATTGAAGGACTAAAATCACAATATTGTAAAAATTAATTAACAAGGTAAAATGACAAGATTTAAACTTAATGGACTAAAATGACAATTTACAGAATTTATAGGGTGTAAATTATATGTTTACTAATAGTTTTTTTTTTTTTTTTTTAAAGAAAAAAAATTAGTAGTTGTGGGGAGGAAGATTTAAATATTAGTAATTTTTTTTTTTGATAAATTAAGGAGAGTGTAAACATGCCATTGAGTTATAATGCTTTTAATACCAATAAAAATATTTAGGACCCTGTATCAAAGATCGTATTATGGTTCTAAGAGCATTCACATCAGGAAATTTTACTCTATCCTATTTTACCATCTCAAAAAGTCACTTTATCAATTATCCAATACCATTTTACAATATATCCAGCATCCCAACTTTTATTTTCCTATTCTATTCATTAAAATAATATATTTACACATTAAAATATATAACCAATACTCCTCTCAGAAAAACCCAGAAACCTTGTTCCAAAAAAGAAAAACCCAGAAACCCACCTTGCCACCACCACGCCACCGGCCAGCAACCACCACCACAACCAAACTCACCACCAACAACAACCACAAGAAACAACCACCTTAGGCGACGGCAGAGGCTTGAAGACTGAAGGCGACAGCGGTGGTGGCTTGAAGATTGGTTGTTCTGGGTTTTGCTCGCTTGGGTATTGGATTTAGATCGATGCTTCTATGCTTGTTCTGGGTTATTCTGGGTTTTGAAAACCGATGCTTGAAGATTGGTTGTTCTGGGTTTCGAACCGATGCTTTGCTGTTGTTGCTCCGCCATCGCCGCCGCTCAACCCAGCACTCTAACCCCTCTACCCATTTTTCCCTTCACGCTTTCTCTCTCACGAACCTAGATTTGCTCTCTCTTTTTCAACCGAACCCAGCCAAGACAAAGAAAAATATAAAACAACAAAAATCCATAACAATATCCATGAACCCAAATTTGCTAACAATATCCATCAGCTCCTATGAAATTATTTTTCTTGTCTTTTACTATTATTTTTTGCTGTCTTTGGGTTTAGATCTGAGCTCTTGACATGTTTTTTGTGTGTGTGATTTTCATTGTAAGATGTCTGGGGAGTGTGTTGATGAGAAAACAGAAAGAGAGAGTTGAGAAAGAAAGAAGACGTCTCAGCCCCAGAGAAAGGAGAAAGAGAAGATAGAGGAGAGAGAGAGAATAAAAGTGATTAAAAAATTTATACAATAGTGCTATAGTGCCATTCTATATGTAGAATGGCACTGTAGCACAATTCAAAATTTTTTTACAATTCTACCTTGTTACAATCCCAGATGTTGACTCTTTTGGGCTTGAAATGCCAAAATTTCCTTAGATTTGGCATTTGCAATCCTCAGTGCGAATGCTCTAACAATTTAACCAAAAAAAAAAAGAAAGCCAATAATACAAATTTTTTTAATTTTTGACTTAAGTTACTAGTGAATTTATAAATTTTTAATGTTAATTATGGTGACTGCTGGTTTCAATCCTAACGCAGCCCCAGGTTAATTGTAGAAAAAGGCAATACATGAAGAAGTTTCAAACTTCATCAATCATCATGCGTGAGCGTGAGAGAGCAGTAGTTATCAAATTAAGCATATTTAAACGTGTAATTTTACGCGTATGAGAGAGAGAGGGTTGTGGATTATTTGGGTTTGGAATGATTGAAAGTCAATATTTAAAATTGAGGCTCTCCTTCCATGCATATATAATTTACCCAGGGTGAAACGCCAATTTTGCATCATTGAAGAAGATCTTTCATCCTCTTGTTTTTCTCTTTTTAAACTGTCATTTCCATTTTTCGGTAATGGAGCTTTCTTCTAACACTTTCAAAATTCAAACAATCATGATAGCGTTAACAAAGCAAAATGCATGGGCCCATGAACTCTCTGTCATTACCAGTTAGGAGCTAAAGGGATTTTTATGCAAAATCTTTATCTTTTTTTACCTGTAATTCTTCATTGTCGTCGACGATTCCATCAGTAATTTTATTTTATTATTTTTATTTTATTTTAATGTCTTGGATTTGGATGATTACTGTAGGGATAAAGGGCTCAGAAATGGGTATTGGGCCGTGGGCCGTGTCCGAGGACATTAAATCGTCCGAGGATAGGTAGATACTAACGGGGCATACAAGTTAGTGGTTCATGGAAGAAGTTTGGTCATAAGGGATTGAGAGTGTAGTCCGAGGAGAAACATCTCCTCGGCTAAGCAGAGTAGAGGTTAAAGGTCCGACCTTTTGTCAAGAACAAGGCACCAGACGATCATACTGGTAAGGATAAACATCAAAAGAGGATAAGATAAAGGAACGCTGAGAAATATCTAAGAAGAAAGCTGCTACCACCGCATTGAATGCTCTGCAGCTAACTCCCTAGCCGCATTAATGTGGAAGTGATACTTGAATAGTAACATTTAGCCTTACAGTTACCCACAATGACTTCAGGAGGATGCTGATGGGATAAGTATCATAACCAGCAATCTAATCTACACGTGGAGGGCTGAGATGGAGTGAAGAGGGGGAATATAAAGAAGAAAGACCCCATTACAAAGGAGGATCGGATAATTTGTAGAAAAATCACTGTACACTCAAGAACTGTAATTTTGTTTAAGTCCAAGAGAAATATATAAAAACAACATTCCTTGGTCTTTGCCGAGGAGGATTTTCCTTGCACAAATATGTTTATTTATACTTTCAAGCAACACTTAGCCTACGGGGATTGTTGTTCAACTCATTAGAGTTCAGTTTATAGCTTACTCTCTACAAATTCATTGTTTTGGACTCTTTAGGCCTTTGTCCATTTTACTTGGGCTTTGGGGAGCAACACGTGGCCTTACAGTTACCATTAAATGTTTACCTTACCTGGGCAGTCCAATATATAGCGCATGCATGACTTTTGTGTAATCTAAACAAGGTTTTCAGATCCGGACTGTTCATTGAACCGTAAAAGAGAGATGTTCAAGGTTTCTGAGATCGAACCGGGGTCGAACCATGATGACGTCATAATTAATTTAATAATTAATTAAAGCCTAAATATAGATATTAAATTTATAAAACTAGCAAAATTGACAATATATCTATATATGTGAGGGAAATTTAATGATTTTCAAGCATATATTTAATAATTAAATAAGAAAGTTAATAAAATAAAATGATAACCATGAAAACATTAAAATTTATGATTAATTTTTGAAGTAAAGTTGAATATCTTTGAAGGATTTTAATTATAATTTTTTTTATTCCTTATAAGAGATGGATAATTTAATTAAGTGGAATAAAATTGTGTTAAGTTTTTTTTTTTTTTTTAATTGCGAAGGGGTTGGACCGCACGATTCTCACCGGTTCGTACGGTCCAACCCCAGTTTTAGAGGTTCACGGAATTAACAAAAAATCCGGTTCTTTATGCTTAAAAAACCGGTTTTCATTCTGGTTCCCAGTTTTCACAGTCCGACCTCCCGGTCCGGTCCGGTTCTGAGAACTATGAATCTAAATGGAATAATAAGTTTAGGATACAATAATAGATATTAATTAATGAATAATGATTATACCCTCGTCGAATACATGAGCTATTCCCCCCCCCCCCCCCCCCCTTTTTTTTATTGAGAATCTTTCCCCCATTTATATGCATGGTCCAGAATAATGTTTTGGCCTGTATATACCTACTTAATAAAATAATAACAATAATAATGTGAATATGTAAAGTATTTGGAATTGTGATTTTAATTAATTATATAATTTTTTTCTACTTAACTTTGCAAAATGTAGAACTTCAGTTTCCTATATTATCGCATCTTTAAGCCAAGGTGAAGAAAATCTTATTAAAAGTATATGCCAGCTCTAAGATGAGCAAATGGACATATCTTAGAAAGATCTTATTATTATTATTATTATTATTATTATTATTATTATTATTATTATTATTATTATTATTATTATATAAATGATTTTTGAGAAGTACTTTTTATTGATAAGTGTAAGGACTGGGTCTGAGCACTTCTATTGTTGGATGAGTGGACTTAGGCCCAACTAGCCCAATATTATAAATTTGTAGAGAATGAGTTTAAGAACTAGACTTTAGTAAGGATAGCAACGAATGAACGTAGTTATGGGTAAACTAAGTAACAAGAAAATGGGTTTTAAGTATGAAATTCTGTCCTGGGCACCTGTTCGAGGAGCTATTTGTTCTTATTATTTCCTCAGTGCTTGGTTACAAAGGTTACAAAGATGATACAAGTTGCTACAGTGTTTTCTGCTCCCAACCTTTGATCCCCTTTTCTGGAGGATTTCTTACATTATTTACTCCCTTTTAGTTGATCTTGGCCCTCCATTTGTTGATCATACAGGTCACTACTTGAGTGCTTGTCCCATTAGCCGTTGTTCCAAACCTTCTGTGAGTTGCAGCAACCAAAGCAGCACTGTTCAGGGGTCATTTCCTCATTAATGTGGCCAGAACGTTAGTTGTGGGCATTTAATGTGGAGGTGATAGTTTCTCCTTGAATTGCTCCTCCACCAACCTCCTATGGCTGACCCACTGTACTCGTCCTGTTTCTTGAGATGCTCTACGAGGCTGCCCTTGATGGCGTGCTGCTCTTCCCTTTTATGATCTCGGTTCGCCGAGGACAGGATTGTCCTTGGCGATGCTCCTTTGCAATTCAGATTTTCTCCGTTCGTTCTTGGACATTTCTTCTTCCTCGGCGTGGGCCTTGGGCTTAGTATAAAGTAGGCTGGGATGGCCAAATTCTTTGACCCCACAATAAGCATATCATTTTAGATATTTCACTTGAACATATTGTATATATCAAACAATTCCATGACCGAGGCAACTATTGTATAAAGAAGTGAAATCTCTTATTAGCAAAGACAAGAAACAAACAAAAGAAGGAAGAAGTCTTATATATTGTAAATGCATTCTAAATTACTAATTCTAACATATTGTGTATGGTGACTTTGAACAACATATATCTTGACCTATATAGTGTATTGAATAATCAACTACTAGTTTGCCAGCTAGATGAGACTTTCACAATTCATACCAAAAGCGCAGAACCTTCATGCCTGGCTTCTTCAATCATTCCTACCACAATTAATTCAAGAAAGGGATTTAAATTTAATAATTGTACAATACACCAAATAATTGCCTCCTCTATTCAATTATCGCGGCCTCCTCAATCTTGAGGTCATTTCAACTCAACAAACTGGGGTAAAGAATTTTCACATACCAATGCGCACTCTTGGAGTGATAGTCATTGAATAGAGGAGGCAAGTGTTGAGATTCAATTTTTCAAAAGGAAGCTTTACAAACATTATATTAAGTTATAGTATAATTCTATCTAAAATGAGAAAAAAAAGAGAAGAGAATTTGCACATAAGTGGATTGATGGACCAATTTGAATGCTAAATAATTTACCAGTAAAGGTAGAATCTTTAAATGCAGCTCCAGCCAAAAAAGAAAAGAAAAGAAAAGAAAGAAGCACCAAATATAGGATCATATATATGATGCTACTACCTAACACATATAGGAACATAATATTCCAGTTCCACCCAACTTATTGAATTAAATTATTCAACCGAATTCTGAAAATTTGTTTGAATTTCAATAATCTTCTAAGTTTCAAAAAAAGAAAATTTATCTACCCTCTGAAGGACCCAACATTTGTTTCCAAAAACTATATATTATAAAATGAGAGATGATCCAGCGGGTAGCAGTTCTACCCAAAAACTACCCATGCAGAAGCAGAAGCAGAAGCAGAACGCACTAATTAATCTATCTAGCAGTAACATGAACATAAAGTTACACCAAACTGACCAACATCAACATGCCTGTCCAAAAAAACACTACAGGCAGGCAAAACGTGGAGCCCGCCAGTATGACCATGACACTAATTGTTCTGCTCTCTCTGCATCATACTTATATTTTTCTACGTACGAGAGAGCGTACGCTATTATTAAACATGATCAACGGCTTGAAATTCGAATTGGAAGGTAAGGAATACAACCATTTACAAAATTACAAACGTCATTTCATTTCCATTGGGATTTGGGAGAGGTAAAATTTTATTTGATTTTGGGGGATCAGAAAAGAAAAAGCCAAACTGGCATGGCATTGGCTCTCCCTTTCCTTTTCCAATTCCTATTCCTATTCCTATTTGGACGGACATGCACGCGCGTGACTGAAGTGAAGATCCTTTATAAAGTCTCTCACTCTCTCTCTCACTTCCTGTTCCCTTTCATCTTCAAGGCGTGCCATTTAGCTCTCATTACTCTCTCTCTCTCTCTCTCAACACCACTACAAGCATCAATACTCAATAGCTCCGTTTATACTTCATGTTTCCTTCTCACATTTTCATTACCCAGAAATTTTCAGAGAGACAAAACCCATTTGCTCCAATAATAATACCCACCGGTTTTCTCTAGCAGTTTCTTTCCCATGATTTTCATCACCAGCTTTTATTTTTATTATTCTATCTTTGCAGACAACAACTGACAACAAGCTCTAAACCTTCACTTCTCATTTATCACTCTCTTTCTTCTATCATTCACACACACACACACACACACACACGCAGTCTTTCGTCTTTCTCACTTGTTAAATTTCCTACACATTTTCCACCTACAAAAACATGCATAGGTGGGAGAAAACATTGAGAGAAGATAGATACAGCCACGAGAGAAAAAACCCGTCTTTCTCTTCAACTCTACTGGACAAAATTTACCGTTCCATTGATGACGGTGACAAAAGGAGTGGAGAATTGAAATTTTACAGAGAAACAATGGGAAAAAAACAGAGCAAAGGAAGTGGGAAAAGCAATAGAGCTTTGGAAGAGGAAGAGGCGGCTAGTCTTCGCCGAGCCTGTTTGATTGAGAAGTGGATGGATAACAAGGTCAAAGAAAAGGCTACTACACATCGAAGACAGTACTTGACAGAATTGGAGAGAAAATCACAGCACGATCAGGATCATGACCAAGATGTTCTGTTCTTCAGCTCCACTTCAAGCTCTTCAGATTCTAGTTCCGGAGGATTCTCATCCTCTGATACGGAGTCTGTGTTCGGTGTGAGATCGAGGTCCTCCTGTTTCGCACCTCCAAGGCCTAAATCTGTATGCACCAGCGTCTCTGCCCGATCGGAGAGAACAGAGAGAAAACAGAGCACTCTGTATCAAGAACAGAGGGAGTTGCATATGTGTGATGATTATCATCATAATACTACTACTACTACAGGGCAGACTCCAAAGCTTAAGGAAGGCATAATTAAGTCAAAATCGAGGGCATTAAAGATTTATGCCAATTTAAAGAAGGTGAAACAGCCAATTTCACCTGGTGGTCGCTTCGCGAATTTCCTAAATTCTCTTTTTGCAACAGGGAATACAAAGAAAACGAAGAACACTTTAACATCGTCAATTCAAGGGTATGATGATGCTGTTATCGTGGAGAGGAAATCCAAGTCAGTGCAGGCCTCAACAGCTTGTTCTTCTGCATCTTCGTTTTCAAGATCATGCCTGAGCAAAAATTCACCTTCTTCTAGAGAAAAGCTACGCAATGGGGTTAAAAGGACGGTCCGATTCTACCCGGTAAGTGTGATTGTTGATGAAGATTGTCGTCCATGTGGGCATAAATGCTTGTACGAGGAAGACAAATCGAGTCTAATGGCGGGGTCAGTGCCAACAGCGTGGAAAATTGGACGATCTCCTACAAGAAGGAATGAAGAAGAGCTCAAATTCCAGGTCTTGGAGAAAACCCGGCGCGTGGAAGAGGCGGCTAGAGAGTTTCTAAGAGATTATCATCATCAAAAACAGAAAAAGAACGAGTTAACAATGCGAGATTTTCATGCCAAAAATGATTATATTTATGAAGATGATGATGATGATGATGCATCCAGTTGCTCAAGCTCAGATCTTTTTGAGCTTGATCACCTTGTTGTCATGGGGAAAAATAGGTATAGTGAAGAGCTTCCAGTGTATGAAACCACTCATGTTGATACTAATCGGGCCATTGCTAATGGCTTGATAATGTAATTCCAGTTATATTATACAGAGCCAAAATTATATATATATGTCATAAATGTTTTAAGTTGGTTATTGGTATCAGTTTAATTAATGGATTGGATTTCATGAAGGCCTAGAAATTGCAGGAACTCATTCTGGGCACCAATCTGTTTAAGCTTGATCAACTTAAAATGTTTGTATTTATGTAAATAGTGAGGAAGTATGCTTTATGTTATAGGCCAAATTTTGCGGTCCAAAAGAGTCATGTAGAACCAATTTGCTATAAGTTCTATACCTATATCTCTTTTCATAATGAGTTGATTTTGATTTGGACGATGACGATAGTGATGAATATATACTGCTAGTCATATTTAGATAATTTTGAGCTTGATGGCTACAGTATGCATATCATACCGGTCGACCAATTAAGGGTTTTGTCTTTCAATTTCAAATTTTGTTGTTGATTATATATACCAGTTTATATATATTTAATGTCAGTGAATGGCATGATCTTTTTTTCTTTGGGGGGGGGGGGGGGGGTGGGTTTGAGAAAAAACAAAGAAAAGCTTATTGGAAGTTTTGAGTTTCTGAAAAGAATGTGGGGATGCGTCATAGGTTAGTTGTTGATCATGATGTAACACTCTCAGGTAGATACTGACAAAACAGTTTGATAGGGAAGAAGGAAAAGAGAGAGAAAGAAAGAAAGAAAAAGAGGAGGAAAAATGAAAGATTCGAGATCGTAATCACAAGCAAAATGAGAATGAGAGAGAGGGTTTGATGGTAAAGGGAAAGGCAGATCTTCGCCCATGGGAATAGAGAAAGTGAAGATTAAAGCTTTTGCTTTTGTTCTTTCTCTGGAATTGGAACTGTGTTGGCCCCCCCCCCTCACCCCTTGAACATTGCGTTAGAATCCCCCGTCCCAACTCCCAACAACCAAGAAAATATAAAATTCACTGTTTTAGCTGAGGCCCATCCCTCCAAAACCAAACTTATCCGTGGGTGAAAATCTAAATTAAAGCAAGGTATAATTGTATGGGAAAATTGGATTAGTAGCCATTTCTAGTAGGGGTGGCAATTCGTGTTTGCATGTCAGGTTCGTGTCATGTCAAGTAATGAGTATTCGACTATATAGGTCAACACTAACCCGACATGTTTATTAAACGGGTCAAGATTTCTCAACCCTAACACGACCCATTTATTAAACGGGTTAGTCGTGTCGACCTGTTTATCAGATTTTATCAAAATAAAAAAAAAAATGAAAAAACAAACAAATAAATATTTTTAATATAAAATTCAAAACTAACGAGTAACTGCATCACAAATAATTATTCAAAATTAAAGTATATCCCAATATCACAAATAATCAATCACAATATGTCAAAGAAAATAAATCACAACAAATAATAAGTTTATATACCTAGAGTTTGAAGGGTATATTGGTAAAATATCATTTAATTAAACGGGTCAAACGGGTTCTATATGTTCAACACTAACCCAACCCGTTTATTAAACGGGTCAGCCGTGTCAATCCGAATATGACATGAACCTGTTAAGGCTCAACCCATAACCTACTAATTTCGTGTCGTGTCGTGTTGGGTTCATGGGTCGTGTCAAATTTTGCCACCCCTAATTTCTACTTTTGAACCCAAACATTTTTCCAAAATTCAATGGGGGCATGCAAGTGCAACCACCATCACTCAAGTCTCAATACAACGTAACTTTAATCATATTAGAGGTGTGGGTACGTGGTTGAAAGCGTTATATATTTGAGGTTTTAATTAAAATGATAATGTGTTTTGTAGGACTAAGATTATCTAAAGTTTTAAGAATGATTTGACCGTAGAGTTCTTACAAATTCTATTAATCTATTGTTAAATAATTAGGTTAAATTTTAATCACATCATCAGCATTCAAACAAAAAAATGACTTAACACTATTTTAAAATCTATTAATTAAGTGACAAAATTCATTCCATTTATGTTTTGTAAACCTAGAGAAACACACGATATAGAATTTTCCCTAATGTTTAAGAAACTAATAAAGATAATATAATTCAAAATGTACGCATTGTAAAATATTGGTAGTTCAGATTCTTCTTCTATTTTTCCTCACTAATTAAATGGGTATTTCGGGGTTGAAATAATGTTATTTACCGTACAGTGAGAGTTATGAGAGGATTCAAGCAAGATGCTGTGGTCCAAATCACAAAATATTAGTGGAGAGTGCTATAAAATCAAGAAAATTAAAATGATTCCTCCTACCAGTCCAAGGCCTTAATAAGCTTCTTTTATAATAATTAATAGCTGTGCTGGTAGATATATGGTACTGAAAATTAAGTGGACACATGAATGAGGGTCCAAGGCCTTACGTGTTTTCTATTTGTCAAGGGATGGAAGGTTCGGTTGTTGCAGTTGACACATGAATGAGGGTCCTGGCCACCTAAGAACCTTTCTAATATATATATGAGTGTTGACAATGCCGACTATCAAAATATTATAACAGTACTGTCATAATACTGGAATTTGCCTGTGCATGTTTTTTTTTTTTTTTTTTTTTTTTTTTTTTTTTTTTTTTGTGGTAGAATTCTGTGCATGTAAATATATATAGTTTCAGTGTTAGCTAGGGTTCTTGAAGGAGAAGAGCAATGTGTATAAATATCAAAAGCTAGATACAATAGTAGAGAATCCCAGGTGACAGTAGGGTAACATAATACTAAGAGGAGGTTAAAAAAAAAAAAAACAACAACAACCACATAGTGATTGTGAAAAGCTTCATAAGCCTTTACTTTTCGATACAGCATTAAAACCACTTCATATACTGATTGTTGTTGTGGAAGCTTCCATTGATTAAATAACAGGTTAGAAATTCTAGAATCACTCGAGGGACTTGACCAAGGCAACCAAATTTTGGTTAACTCCTTGGTGAAAAAGTGCCTCTTTGGCACCATGGATCCTTTACAACCAATGCTACAAAAAACGCTAGCTATAGCCGCGTTTACAAACTACAACAAAATGTATTTTCAATAATGAAAATATTCATCACTAAAAGTCCAGTTTTTCATCACCAAGGACCTTTAGCGATGAAACTCATTTCGTCGCTAAAACCCTGTCGCTAAAAGTCTTGGCGATGAAAAATTTCGTCACTAAAAGTCCAATTAGTTAAAAAAAAAAAAACTTTTAGCGACGAAAATGTTTCGTCGCTAAATGTTTTCCTCGCTAAAAACACTATTTAGCGACGAAAATATTTCATTGCCATACTACAAAAACGCATTTTTTAGCTGTGTTATTTTAAGCTGCGTTTACAAAAACGCAGCTATAAAGTGGCTTTGAGCTGCATTTGACACAAACGCAGCTACACCACCAGAAGTATAGCCGCGTTTCTTGATGTTTCAGCTACGTTTTGTTGGGTTGGGCTTAGGCCGCGTTTTAAAAATGCGGCTATAGACCCATCTGATTTTTATTTTATTTTATTTTTAAATATGTCCTAAAGCTGCGTTTATAGAAACGCGGCTTAAAGGATGTCTATAGCTGCGTTTCTGTAAACGTGGCTATAGGTCCCAGTATAAATGAAAAAAAAATTCCCCTGAATTCCACTCTCTGTCGCTAGCTCTTCGAACACCCTAAGTTCACAACCTAACCTAATCTGTGACTCCCAACTGTTCATGCCCTCTCTATCACCGATCCTACTCACTGGCACTGACATAGCCCAGTCTTCCATCACCGGTGCTGCCAATCTCAACTAGTAACGCTGTCACCCTTCCTTGGGTCTCTCCCTCTCTCTCTCTCCAATTCTCAATCTCACTCAAGACACTCTCACAAGGTCGACTAACAGTAAGTTTTTTAAATTGTTTGTTTCGATTTTTGGTTTAGTGTTTCGATTTTTGGTTTAGGGTTTCGATTTTGGGTTTAAATGGACTTTTTTGAGGGATTTGCTTCATGGGGTTTTGATATTTTGTTGTTTTCTTGCAGGAACAAAACAACCTCTCTCTCAATCTCACTCGGACCTCTCTCAATCTCCCTAACGGTAAGTTTTTAAAAATTATGAAAATTTTCAAATTTCATCTTTGAAATAAAATAACTTAACTGGCTCGATTAATTTTTGTTTGGGATTGTTGGTGTAGGTTGTTGGGGTTGATAACACATTTAGAAGGAATTTTGATCGGGAAGAGTATTTGGAACGAGCTCAAGAGCGTGAAAGACAGGTAATTTATTTTAATTATTACGTTTTCAAAGTTTTTGTTTTTCAATTTTTATTATTTTTTATATTTACATTGTGATGAATTTCTCTTAGTTGATTGTGGTTCATTTTTTGTTGAACTGTAGGAGGAAGAGTCACGGTCCTAGTCCAAATATAAGTGATTCTAAGCTGATTATCTTTTTTTATTTTTATTTTAGTTTGAATTTGTATTTGTTTCTGGTTTGATTGGTTTTAGTATCTGTGTGTGTAAATACTATTGTGTGTGTTTGCAGAAATACTATTGTGTGTGTAAATTGAACCCTCTGAATTGTAGAGTAATGGATTTGCAAAAATAGTACTGGGTGTTGACTCTTTGTGTGTGCGCTCGCATTTGTTAATTGAACCCTTTTGAATTGTAGAGTAATGGGTTTGCAAAATTAATATTGGGTGTGCCTGTGTGCATGTGTGTGTTTATTGAACCCTATGAACTGTAGACTAATGGGTTTGCAGAATTCATTTGGCTCAATGTTTGTACTCTGTATGCATATGTGTTAATTAAACTCTCTGAATTATAGAGTAATGGGTTTGCAGACTTAATATTGTGTATTTGTATGTGTGTGTGCTAATTGAACCCTTTGAATTGTAGAGTAATTAGTTTGCAGAATCAATATTGGGTGGTTGTACTTTGAGTCTGTGTCCATGTGTGTGTCAGTGTGTATGCATGTTAATTGAACCCTCTGATTCTAGACTAATTGGTTTGTAGAATTAATATTGGGTGTCTTTTATGTTGAAATTATTGGCTCTACTGAAGCGTAGACCAGTGGGTGTGAAAAATTTACGTGATTCATTGATCTTGTTGCAGCAAAAGGTCCTCCAGTGCAAAGGAAGCCTTTGAAACATAGGGATTATGAAGTGGACCTTGAATCTCGGTTGGGAAAAACGTGTGTTGCTTTGTCCCTGTTTCTTTTCTAGAATTGTTTTTCTTCTTGAATGTGTGCTTAGGCCATTTTGCTTGTAAGTTGTACTCTTTGGTTGACTAGTTCTTTTATGAGCAGTTCAATTTGTGGGATGTTTATGACATTGTTTCCACTTGTGTGGATGACATTGAAATGCATTGCCTAATTTTTAGGAGTACAATCAATTTTCATAAGTAATACTTAGAAGTGAGTTATAAAAGTTTTCCTAGTGTGTGTGTTGTCAAGTGACATGGTTAATCTGTATAATGCAAGTAGGTGTGTCACCTTGAGAGCATTGAATGAGTCTATCTAATCTTGCGTCTTCATGCACTTTTACATGAGAGTTTTCTGTAGCTTGCTGGGATTATGATTTGTTGATAAATGTTGAAAGAGTTGGCTACTTGGCTAGCTCTATGCACCAACCTAGTAACACTGCCCATGAAATTTCAAACCAGATTCCTCAAGAATGACTAAGTTTGGAATTGATTCTACTGGTTCTGGGAGATTCAGAAACTATTGTAATTAGTAAGTCTCTCTTACTCTCTTATGTTGCTTTATGTTACTTTAAAGAAGATGATACTAAAAATTTTACCTTTTTGGATGGGGATTTAGCGGATGAAGTGACATATACACCACCAATAAAGACGGATCACACTTTTGAAGCAAACCTACTTATAACAGTTGACAATCCTGAAATTGGGCTTTCCAATTGAGATTTGGAAGTAGTAATATATATTCCCTTTGAACCTTGTTTAAAAGTATAATTAGTTTTCATTAATGTATAATTGTCAATCTATTTAACAATTGAGACAAAGTCTATTCATACATGTTATTCACTTTACCTTAGGAAAATATTGCAGCAAGATTGGAAAAAGATATTTTCAGGTCAAATAATATGCAGAAAATGAGGAAATGCTGTATGTACCTTTTAAAGTAAATGAAACTAAGGAATTAATGTCATATTAAAGTTACCATTTTGGTAATCGAGCTATAAATTTGTGGGCCCGAATCATATTGACATGTAGCATTTTATGGATTGGATATGGTCTGTGTAATGGACTTAACCAAATTTTTTTTTTTTAATTGATTTGACTTTGGTATAAAGTCTTCTAAGTTTTGAATGTTATGGTTGGCATGATCTAGATTGTGAATATATGGAATACAATTGTCATGGTTTTCTATTTTATTGCTCTAATTGTGTGGGGTATGTTTTGCTTTGTGTTTTCATATGTTTTGATTTGTCCTGTCTGCAGTGGCAGAGCCAGCAACTTCTCATTGGGGGTCGACTAGTGTACTATTAAGTATTTACACAAATTAATACACAATCACTTTATAATCAATTACTCATATTATATTTATATGACACATTATGTCCATTAATTAGATTCAATGAAAATGAAAATGTAATATGCTATAGGGCCCAACCTATAGCTGCGGTTAAACAAACATGGCTATAGACCCGCAAGGGGCTATTGTCGCGCAGAATAAGCCGTGTTTGTAAACGCAGCTATAGAAAATGCGGCTATAGCCTATAGCTGCATTTTTTGGGTCTATAGCCGCGTTTTATAAACGCAGCTATAGCCTGCGTTTTTTGTAGTGCCAAAAACACTTTAGTTTATTAAATCATATTTAGTGACAAACAATTTCGTCACTAAAACTATTTTCGAGTACATATAGTGACGAAAAAGCTCGTCACTAAAACTATTTTTAAGAAAATCCAAGCACATATAGCGACAAAAATTTTCGTCACTAAAACTATTTCTTACAAAATCTTGCTACATTTAGCGACGAAATATTTCGTCACTAAAACAATTTTTTGTTGCTATATTTGGTGACGGAAAAATTCGTTGCTAAAACTTATTTTTTGTTTTTATTTTTTTCATGGCTTTGATATTAGCTTGTAATCTGTCATTACATTATTAAAACCTCACATTTGAATAACACATTTATTTCAACAACACATTTATAAAAAAACGATCCATACATTACACAAGTAAAAAAAAAAAACAAGTATCCAATTCAAACTCCTTCCATACAATAATTGTTTGCAACACATACAATAACATAAGATGTTTTATAACAATACAAAAAGTGTAGCATAATATAATTAGGACCAACAGAAGATGTCCTCAAATGTCTTCAACTAATGCCAAAAGTAAATGCCCTAAAAGCCACCAATAAGAAATCTGCACAAATATAAAAACAATACTACATTAAAATTGTAAAGTATAAACATTAACTATGTTATAAGAAACATTTCTAACAATGCATTAAGAGTAGCCACACCAATGAATTAAAATCACAACTCCTAATGTATAAGTTGTAGAAAGCAAATATAGATTTTCAAGTGTAATATAATACAATTAGTTTCAAATAATGCATTAAAAAAAGTAGTCACACCATGTAGTGCGGTTTAATTGCTAAAATAAAGTACTAACCAATAAGTGTTTTAACTTGAAGACGAACCACCCCCATAGGTAAGAGTGTCATCATAAACCTTGCTCCTCAAAAAGTTAAGAATATTCTTTTGGACCTCTTCTTGCTTAGTTTGCGCCTCTTGGTCCCTAGCTCTTGCCTCTTAAAGCTCAATTATCTCACTTTCTAGACGATGGATATATTCCACCGAGGAACTAGATGAGGACGTGGTTACTAGAGAAGAGAAAGGTCTCATGCCAAGTCCTTTTACAATACTAGACTTCTTTTTAAAAACCAAGTTTGAGATCTCCTCTTGTGTAAGGGGAATTGCATTAGGATCTTGACAATGATCCTCTTGCAATTTGATAATAGTTTCCTATCATTTGAAAGAGAGAAAGAAACAAACAATCACAACATTAATACTACATATGTTATAGGTTTACAAACATGATAAGGATATAATGATACACATACATATGTCGCTTCATCCTCATGGTGTATCCACATATTTGTCTTTGGATTGAAATAAACATCTTTGAAGATTTTTGCCAATTCAGGAACTTGACTGCCATTATTATTTTTCTGATTAATTAACATTCGAGTGTTCGATAGATATAGTTAATTAATCACAACATGTAATATACTAAGGTTTAAGAAAATGAAAAAACACGCACCTCTTCATCAACCCTAACAGCAAGTGCCTTTGTCCTGCATCTATGTTTGCCTGAAGTTTTTTTCCTATTTTCAGAGTTTTTTTATTTTATTTTTTCTAATAAAGAACATTCAAGATATTTATTAGATCATGAATAAAACAATATACATTTACTTCATCTAAGTATTAATCTAATCATTTGACAACATAATATAGTAAACATTAGATAATAATAATATATGCATAAATAATTTACCAGCCATTCCTCATTGGTCCATTTCCAATCAATGAGTCCAGTCCACTACTCAAGTGTAGCATTCTTTTGCGGGTGGCTTCTTGCATAGTCAGCACCATGAGATGTTACGAGATTTTTATAAGCTTGATGCAACTTGTTGGAGCTGCAACTCAATAATCTTCCACATTTTGTATTTAATGTTTTCGTTACCAAGTTGGAATCTCCTTGTAGCTCAAATTGATCCTGTAAAATGAAGTGTATATGTATTATAAAAATATTATTATATGAATTTAATATGCTTAGTGACAACAAAGACCAGTTAGACGTTATCAATGTAAATTTACCATGATATTTTGAAGCACCATATCTCTAGTAGCAGCATCAACACTTTTCCAATTTTTCATGTTGTAACTGGACATATTACTTCGCACTTGTATGCCAATTTGATTAACAAACTTGCATGCATTCTTCCCAATAGGAGCAGCATACTCTGCAGCTATACATACTGGTAGCTTACCACTTTTTTCAACAAGTGCTCGTACTGCTATACCACGTGTTGTTCCACGGGTATTTCTGCTAATAGATCATATTTAGACATTATCAATGTTAAAAAATTATACATTACATGTACATTATAGCTAAATTAAGTGAAGTATAATCTCAATAGTAAAGACAGGGTGCAGTTGTAATTAAGTATGTTCTATGTAATTACCAGTCGTGCTAGCTAATGTGCCAGTAGGCTGCGCCTTCGTACTAGAAGAACTTTGGGCGGGAGGATTTGCTTCAGGAGGTGTTCCCGTAGATTGGACCATCGGGATAGATGCCTCACCTTGCGAGCGTGTAAGTCATTTTGGTGCCATCTGTAATTAACAAACATACATATAATGGAACAACAAGGTCATTACAAATAATGGAACAACAAAGTTATTATCTAATGTAATAATTTTAATAAGAATAACATCTATTGTAGTAAACAATACATCACATTTATAGTACCTTATGGATTCAAGAATTAGATGACCCATCATCATTGTCATCGTCACCAATAGGTGGTATATAATCATCATCTACCACAACATTAGCTCTATTTCTTTTCCCTTTTGCACAATTGGACTGAGCAGAATCCTTTAGAGAAGTTGAGATGTGCTTCAATCCCAAAGCATCAATTCTCTCTTGGTTTTGCCTCATTCTATCCAATTTTGCCATCTCATACTTCGGTATATTATGAGTGTATTTGGCCTTTTTGGGCATTTTTTGAAACTATGTATTGACATGAAATATAAGTACAATTACTACTAACTTTACATATCATAGTCTACATTATTATCTATATCAAGCAATTCACAAGTGCAAAATTTGAACACAATTACTACTAACTCAACACAACAAATGACCACATCAATATCCATATCAAGTTCAAGATAAGCACAAAACTTTAAAACAATTGCTTCTTAGACAAGCATAAAACATTTAAGACAATTGTTATGAACTCTACATATCATAATCCATATCAAGATCAACATCAGGTATGTCATGTTCTTCATTTTGATTAGCATTTCTTGAAATTCCACCTTCAGGAACAACCTTAGTTTTAACATCACCCATACAATACTCAATATTGTCTTCAACATTGATAGGGACAACATCAACAATCGCTTCTTGTTGGAATGCGTCACTATCTTCTGTATTATCATTGGATTCTCCACCCCCGACATCTGGGACATCAAACACTCCCCTATGTTGGATGCATTGCACAATTTTTCAAGGTTCACCCAATTTGGTATCTTGAAGGTAGAAAACTTGTTTCGCTTGACTAGGAAGTATAAAAGGGTCATTTTGATACCACTGACTTGTAACATCAATGCTTGTGCAACGTGCATCGGTTCTTATCATTCTCCTTCGACCATTGGTACCAGTATTGTACCATTCACACTGGAACAAAACAACTTTATGGCGAAACACATAATGACCATAGAAGTTGTGCATTTCTCCCTCATGGTCCCCTTCGGTACATACACCACTGTTTTGGGTTACACAGCGATTGTTTACATCCCTTGTAAGGAACTTTACACCATTGACCATACAAATTGTGTACTTCTTCACATGCGACTTAGGACCATTTGCTAATGACCATAACTGTTTAGTAGCTTCTGATGACTCGTTAACTTTCAATCTATTCATCTATATTGACATACAACAAGTGATATTAATTAGTAATAAGTAATGACGAAACTATTTAAATGTTTAATTTTTATTAGTGAGCGATTAAATTTTAAATGTCTTACACGTTCTCTGAACCACTTTGGAAACTCTTGTCGTTGGATTTGAGTTATGGCTTCTCTAGTAGGATTATGCAATGTGCTTTGTGTTCAGCTAAGCATTGCAGATATTATTCAAAACTTGATCAAACAATATATGCATATGAAATCACATACTTTAAATAAGGCTCTAGCTCAGGACTATTGTACAACAAGTACCAATGAGCAATATCAAGCAATGCACGAGACAAGTTGCCATCATTCTGCCTACCACCTATAGGTCGGGCAGTCTGTGAAAAAACTATCAATCCTTCACTAGATTTACCAAAATCTTCATTTCTTTTTCTTCGATTATACATAGTTTCAATCCCATCAATATACAAGGACTAGTTGTTAATACATTCTTTAAGAATGTAAGCCTTTGCAATCGAACCTTTTGGTCGAGCTCGGTTGGAAATGTATCTTTTCAATTTTCCAAGGTACCTACGAGGAAAAAATATTTGGAGTATGTGATTTTTATACCACATGTGAAAGATGCAATTGATGGATGCATCAAAGGATCTAATTACCTTTCAATTGGGTACATCCACCGATATTGTACCGGGCCTCCTAAAATTACTTCTCGAGGCAAGTGAACAATAAGGTGGACCATAACATCAAAGAATGCTGGAGGAAAGAACCTTTCAAGCTTGCATAGTATAAGAACTATATGTTCTTCTAGTTTCTCCAATTCACTCCGCTTTAAGGTCCTTGAGCATAAGTTTTGGAAGAAGCTGCCCAACTTAAACAATACAATACTAATGTCTTTATCTGCAAACCCTCGCAACCCAATTGGAAGAATTCGTTGTAGTAGCACATGACAGTCGTGGCTTTTCAAACCAGATAATCTACAATTTTTTGCATTCACTGACCTTGATATATTGGCTGCATAGCTATTCAAATACTTGATTGTTTTCAAAAAGTCATAAAAACCATCCCTTTCATCGGGGTTTAATGAAAAGAAAGCCCAAGGTTTGTCATATGATCCATCAGGATGTTGTTTCAAAAGCAACGTGTGCCTAAAGTTCATATTTTGCAAGTCTATCCGTGCCTTGTCAGTGTCCTTGTTTTTCCCCTCAATGCCCAACAAAGTACCATAAGTATTCTCACTAATGTTCTTCTCCACATGCATGACATCAATGTTGTGCTTAAGCTTCTTATTTTTCCAATATGGAAGCTTGTACAAAATACTTACCTTTGACCAATTTGGCTCCCTAATGAGTTATCTCTTCTTATTACTTGGATGCTTTCCTAAAATTATATTTGACATTCTATCTAGCTGTTCTTGTATCTTTCCCATCGGTAACTCTAAAGATCTCTTTCGTTTCTCCGATAAACCATTATGCAACCGACTATGTCTCCAACAATGTTCCATAGGCAAATAAGCTCGATGGTTAATGAATCCAATTTTACTTTCCAAAGCTTCTGAATATGGTTCATCGTTGCAAGTGTAACAAGAATGATAACCCTTTTTCCTCCACCCAGACACATTACCAAATCCAGGATAGTCATGTATTGTCCACAACAAAGTTATATGCATCTGAAAATGCTCTTTACTATAAGCATCATAAGTTTTTGCACCTTCTTCCCACAACTCCTTCAACTCGTCAACCAATGGTTTCAAGTAAATATCAATCTCATTTCTCGGTTGATGGGGACCAGGAATAAGCAAGGACAACCTAAAATATGACTCCTTCATAACCAACCAAGGCGGTAGGTCATAGGGGATAAGTATGACAGGCCACTTACTATAGTTGTTCCTATTCCCAAAATGGTTAAATCCATCTGTAGCCAACCCTAACCTTACATTGCGAGGTTTGAGGGCAAAATCAGGATGTTGCAAATCAAATTCCTTCCACTCCTCACTATTACCTGGATGCCTCATTATTCCATCTTCCACACATTTGTCTATATACCATCTCATGTCCTTAGTTCTTTGGCCTGACATGTACAATCTCCTTAGTCTCGATGTCAACGGGAAGTAACACAATACCTTATGAGGAATCTTCTTACCTTGGGCATGTGTATCCTTGTACCTAGGCGCCTCACACACCGGACATTTATCAAGGTTTTCATTTTCCTTCCAAAATAGTGCACAATCATTTTTGCATGCATCTACATGCTCATATGACATGCCCAAGTCACGTAATATCTTTTTTGCTTCATAAATTGACCTTGGAACCAAGTTACCTTTCAGTAAAACCTTTGTCAGCAATTCTAGCATCATATCAAGTCCCTTATTACTCAAGTTGGTCATTACTTTTACATTCAACATCTCAATAACAAACTTCAAGATAGTATAATCAGTGCAACCCAGATACAACTCACGCTTTGCATCTTCCTTAAATTTGTCAAAATTACACATTTCCTCATCTTCGGTTGCATTTCTTGGTTCCCCTCAAATTCGGTCACCTACTAAGGCATCGATACCATCCATATGATTACCATTTGACATTTCATTATTATGAATTTTCTTGTTCAATACACAAGGTTCTCCATGATTATACCAATTAATGTAAGATTGCATAATCCCACGATGAAGCAAATGGATACGCATAGTATGAAGAGATTGTCGATAGCAATTCACACAGTGAATGCACAGGCACGAAATATTACCATTCAAGTCCACAACCGCCCTTGCAAAATTAATAAATCCATTGACCCCTTCGATATATGGATGACTTAATCTGCCATCAAGTGTCTTACCCATTGTCATCCAACTTTTATCCATGTTTGACTACAATTGCAAGGTAAATGCTACTTTAGTAAAATAAGGACAACTCATGCATAATGTATTCTAACATCTAAGTCTATAAGCTACTTAGATAAAGTTTTATCCCATTCATGAATGCACAAGTCTATATTAATACTTAAACAAATATACATTGCACAATCAAACACTCCCAATATCAATTTATACTACCTTATAACACCATGCAAGCCACTCGCTTGCTCCAACACAACAACCCACCACAATACCAATCATCAACATCACAATATAAAACGTTTATAAGTATTGAAAAAAACGTTAATATAATCATACAAAAATAACTCAACAACTCCATTCACAATTCTAAGAAATAAGAAACACTCCCAATATAATATTGAACCACCTTATATCACCATGCAAGCCACCCACTTGCTCCAACACAACAACCCACCATAATACCAATTTTCAAGAAATTATATATAATGCTTACAAGTATTGAAAATAATTAAATAATATCCAGCACATATAATTCAACAATATCCATTCACAATTACAAAAAAAAAAAACACTCTCAATCTGAATTTAAACCACCTTATAACTCCATGCTAGTCATCTGCTTGCTCCAACACAACAACCCACCACAAAAACAATAATTAACATCACGATATATAATGTTACAAGTATTGAAAATAATTAAATAATATCCATCACATATGATTCAACAATATCCATTTACAATTCCCATAAAAACAAAAACAAAAAACACTCCCAATATGAATTTAAATCACCTTATAACACCGTGCAAGCCACCTGCTTGCTTCAACACAACAACCCACCACAAAACGAATTATCAATATTACAATATATAATGCTTACAAGTATTAAAAACAATTAAATAATATCCATCACATATAAATCAACAATATCCATTCACAATTAAAAAAAAAAAAAAACACTCCCAATATGAATTTAAACCACCTTATAACTCCATGCAAGCCACCCG
>JARYZH020001378.1:0-30754 GCA_030021035.2 Notholithocarpus densiflorus
AAGTTGTCAAGTCCATGGACGGATACAAATCCATGCGAGGACGGGTTCATCCGTAAAGTAAACAGGTTCAGCAGACATGTTGAATTACAAGTCCATAAGTGGACGGCCTCATCAGGATAAACAAAAAAATATTAAGTCCATAGAATGGACGGGTTCAACAAGCATATTGAACTGAAATTACAAGCCCATAATGAGGACGGGTTCAACAAACACGGTGAATTAAAAGTTACTAGTCTGTAAAGAGGACGGGTTCACCCAAGGGATGATAAGAACATTAGGATCCATAAAAGTGGACGAATGTAACCATAAACTAAACAAATTCATCTACAGGAATAAAAGTAGACGGATAGTTTAAAATAATTAAAAATTACTTAAAGCCCATAAAGGGAGATGTTTACATACAGAAAGCAACGGTTAAATTAAAACATAAGTTGTTCTTCAAAACCTTTACAATTTAGCCATAAATAAATATATATATATATCTACTGTTGGATGGGAGCTTCATTTTTCTCTTCAACCACTGGTTCCTCAGGGTGGCGGGTGTTGTCCTCAACTGTCTTAGCTTGGCTTTTAACTTGAGCTGACTCTCCGTCACCACAAGGGTCCTCAAGGGCATCATCAGCAAATAAGTCCTCCATACTCTCAGAGAGGACGGGCTAAACTAAGGTTTGGTCCGGGGCTTCAATGGAGACATGGGACACGTCCAGGTCCGGATAAGAAGTCTTAACCTGACGGAGAGCGACATCGAAACCTTCAGCAAACGAGCCTCCGAGCTCTGCCAGGAGGGCGTCGGAGTCACGATACTCACGTATCACTTCCTCCTTCGCTTGACGGAGCTGGTCCTTGGTGTCTCTGATCTCTTTCTCCTTATCTTCTAGGACCTACTTCAGTAGCTCTGTCTGCTCTCTGACAAGGCAAGCTTCTTCTCCATGACCGTTCTCCAAGCCTTCAGCTCGTTCAGCTCATCCTCTGTCGAGTTAGCCTTCGCCTTGATACGATCCAGGGCCATCTCATGGTTCAGGCAACAGCCCATTAACCCCTTCATCATCAACATTGCTTGGAAACACAAAGGAGTTAGTAATAAGGTAAGCTGAAGGAAAGAAAAAGAGAAAGGGGATGGACATAGCTACCTGAGCAATGCAAAAAAGCTCCGTCTCCCCCATGGCTTCAGTAGCGTGGTTGCTCAAGTCTTCATAGTCGTCGGATGTGATAATAGATGAGTGCTGCTCCAACAAATACTCAGGGAGGAGGACGGGTGGTTTTTTTAGTAACGGGGGTAGGGCCATTCATGAGACCTTTGCCCTTTCCTAGACCAAGAGTGTCACGCCCCAAACCCCAAAGGGTCCAAAGCATGAGAAAGATGTCTCAAAGTCCCTGTAGATTTTTTTTTCCCTTTTTGACAATCCAATCTACAAAAATCATATCAAGTACCAACATCAAGAATTATCATAATAATTCCATTGAATATACTCTCAAAGTAAGTTAGAGCTCTAAGCATTAATTACAATGACCATTGGCCACAAAAGAATAGGGGTCTGAATAAATAATTACATATCAACAGCTTGTTCCATTAGTGGTAATAAAGTCACAACCACTATAATATACAAAAGAATGAGTCGAGCCTATTCTAAGATGTACAACATCTAATATCTCCATTACAAAAGTTCAACCTCCATCAGTAGTTAGTCTAACTACTATAAGCCACCAAAAAGCTGTCTCAAAAGATTGTTGCCTACTCTGAAAAGTTTATAAAATGATGGAATGAGACAGAGCCCAGTAAGTAGCATAATTAATGGGGGTGGGGGAAATGCAAGTTTCATCTTCAATAATAATAATATGACAAGAATGATTAAATAATGAAATGCAAAGTTTCTCAAAGTAAATACCTTGAAACTATATACTATGATCTATGAGCACTAACAATATAATTTCCAAAGCCATAAACTCTAACATACGGTAATTTATCACAAATATACCATACTACCACGTAGATCGGTCAGGGGATCCACCCATTCACAACTGGCATGATATTGTCCTCTTTGGTATGCAGACTCTTAGCCCCATGGACAGCAACCTCACCCATACCCTCAAGGTTTTTCTCTCCCCCCATGGGCAGCAGAGAGAGTGCGTCAAATAGGACCTCTCTTGCATGTGGTCTCTTGGCCCCATGGGTAGCACCCTCACCCACACACAATCAAGGAACCTCTTCCCCCCATAGGCAGTAGGGAAGAATGCGTCATCCAAAGTAAAAGGGCACTGACCTAGATTTGATTCTGTTGTCACAAAGACTACAAAAATCAAATCGGGTGATCACCGGGAAATCACACATGGCATGGTGTTAAAAACCACATAAGCTCACAGGTTACATTACTTTGAAACACATAGTTCATATCCAGGTAGTTTCAAAAAAACCTTAAATAATCTAACTTTCACAAAGTTTGTAAGGTTTTCAACTTTATTCTTGTCAAGAGATTTTCTATCAATTTCCCAAATCATAAGACAAGATAAGCATCTTTAAATTTTCTAATATACCATAAAATCCATGATTTCCTTGTCAAAGGTTAAATAAAAGATGCTCATTTTTCCATATCAACAATTCATGCATTTCCCCAAATGCAATACCAAATATGATGCATTTTTATATATAATAATATATAATAGGGTCACAACACAATACTTTTAAGAAAACATATATCCATATATAATTTTCCAAAATGTGTTTGACCCAAAAACAACATTTATGCAACATGGTTATTTTTCAAAAATCCCATTAAAAAGCTACTTACCTCGCAACCGCAAAAGCCTAATTCTCCAAGCTCCAAGGAGATTAGCTAGAACCTAAATAATATCAAGTAAACCTATCACAATAAGCATAGAGCTTGAAATTGTATCTAGCTACAATTTAGGAATTGCCAAATAAACACTTAATTAGGCAAACCTAGCATTTAACCTCATCAATAGTAATATATTCCACTTCCAAAGTTTCTCAACAAATTGATTCACAAGGCATAACTCCAATTTATAAGGTTAACCCATTTAATATCATCTCCAACATTATGACTAGCTTCCATAAAATTTACACTACATCATTAAGAGACCCATGAAAGCAAAATCAAAATATCCTCCAAGACAAGAAAACTTCAACTAACTCCAAATAAACCCAATGGCAATGGAAAAATTTGATTTACCAACCATCACATGTTATAACTTAAAACCCCTAAATTTTCCACCATAAATAAACTTTAGGTAGTCATCATTAGCAAAAACCATATACCTACTTATCAAATAATTCCACCAATACAAAACCCATACATATAAACACATAAATATCACTTCCAATGCTCATAAATCACATGGGTATCATTATTAAAGCTCAGATAAAAATAACCTCATGCAAAAGTGTAAAACCCACCAAAAAGATTAGAAACTTTTACCTCAAATAAAAGGGATGAAGATGCTTAGAGGTTCCTAAGGATTTTCCGGTGACATTGCCAGAAAAATGATGGTGGTATGGAGGTACCGGTGGGAGAGTGTGAGGCAGTTGAGAGGAGTGTTAGACAGAAACTAAAAAAGAAGAAAAAGAAAGAAAGGTGAGGTGAGGAGCTTTGGCCGGTCAAAAAGATAAAGAGATAGAGTGAAAAATGAGTGGTGGGGAAGGCTGGGGTAGGTGGGGTAGTTGGGAGGCACGTGAGACCCATAAAATCTGACCCTTTTTTTTTTTTCTTGAAAGCCTGGGCTGTTACAAAGAGGGGTGACTGTTAGGATTAGTGCCCTTAAATCCTATTGTATGATGCTATGTATAATATTATTTATAACATTGTGTATGACATGATGTATGACTTAATATTGTGATTAATAAAGTTGTTTTAATATCATCTGAAATAATAATAACATGAATATTTGGACATTATCATATAGTCCATGAGATGCATAGTATGTGATTTATGTGAAAAGTCACAGAAGATATAGATCATAAGTTCTTTGTAAACTCAGAATTTTGGTTCGTAGTCGGTGATAAAATTGGACATTTCATCTACGAAGACTAGAACATATCAACTAAGATGATTTGTCTTGATCATGGAAGTGGAGACTTCTAGTTGATATGTTGATATGTTTTAAGAGTTAAGATATATTGAACTGGACCGCTATGAGATTTATTATTCTCCTAACGACTGTCAATTGAATAATAAATCTCACGACTTTTATTTGCATGAACTCTTAATTCTGAGAGAATAATGGACCTGATCATGAAGTGTAGGTTGCTTTGATATATCAAGAGTGAGATCTAATGTAACAGTCAAAACCTCAGTATGTTGGGCAGCCACATTTAGTGTTGATGAAACATATATTTTCAAGATGGAATTCATAGTCTCTTAACGGAGATATAAAATATTCCATTGAGATAAGTTTAATGGGTTCAGCTATTCAGAGAGTTAGGCCTAACAACTTTAGTAAGACTAAAGTATATATTTATGAAATTGGATTTCATAAATATATGATGAATAACTTAAAAGATTAAACCGGGTACTTAAGGATTAAGATGTAGTAATTTACAAAGTGGCAGTCTATATTCATGACTTTGTATTACTACGAATATTTTATGAAGGGGTTGTATGTACAATAAAGTCTTGGGATATAATTTATTAATAAGGCCTAGAGTGCAATTATATTTATATAGTGGTATTAAATATAATTAATGGTAACTTTGGACTTGTCAAGAGTTGACAGAAAAGCCCAAGGCCCATTGGAGCTAAAGTCTTATTTGTTCCCTTTTGGTCCCACTCCAAGCCACACACTAAAGCCCAATTAGAAAGGCTTAAAAGGCTAGCCCAATTAGATAATCAGTTATGTGGAGAGAAACATACATAATTTTTATGAACATGAAATGGTTTGTACGTTAGTAAGACACTTCTTCATTCTCTCTAGGACATACACACATAACTGATTGAGAGACCACACTTCTTGGGCATCAAATGGAATTGGAGTGAAGATTAAAATATTCCCAAGTACTCTTCATCTTTGTTTTTGAATTTCACCGCATCAAGGTACACTCTCTTGTTCATAAATTCTAAAACTTACATAGCACATGTTATCAATTGCGAATGAAGTAGATCCGTTAATTTTTCCGCTGCCTATGTATTTTTCCTTCAAATGGTATCAGAGTGGTCTTCAATTTAGAATCTGTATAACATGTTTTGTGAGTTTTGGAATTAGAAATAATAGTTTCATGATGTTAGAAGATTATATATGTATTTAATTTTCTGCATGGTTGTTGAAACTATGATTTGATGAAAACTGATATTGATGTTATGATGTTGTTTAAATTTGAATTTAAGTATGTTAAATTGAACTTTAAGGCTATAGCATCAATGGAATTCAGTTTTGATATCAATTTCTGTCAATCATGTTCATATGATGATTTTTTGTTCTTGGAAAACCGTTGAAAACTGTTCAGATTTTCTCTTCAAAAACTGAAAACACGGGTTTTTCGCGGGTAACGTTCTCGCGAAATAACTCGCGAAAAATGCCTCTAAAGCGCAAAACCTTTCGCGGGTAAGCTTTACTAGCGAAATAGTCGCGAGACAGTAGCGAAAGTTTCTGTCTGAATTTTGTGTTTTCACAAAACTTTTCGCGGGTAAACTTTACTAGCGAAATAATCGCGAGACAGTAGCGAAAGTTTCTGTGTGAATTTTGTGTTTTCACTATTTTGCTTTAACTCATTTTCGCGGGAAGAGCTTGGTCGCGAGATACTCGCGAAAATACCACTGAAGGGAATTTTGGATTTTTTCTATGTGTTTTCAAATGTTTAAAGTACAAGGCTATTGTAATAAGATTATGCATGTTTTATAAATAAAAACCTTTAATTTAAAACATCTAGTGGGAGAGAGATACAAGGGTTGAATCTCACGGCCTCCATTGTCGGTTCAAAGTAGTGTGAAATATATACTTTGTCTTTGCTTCAAGCTTAGCATTCCATGCGGAGAGTATTTATTTCATGATACTGTAGGATTGAATTTCTTGGTTTATAGTGGTTTGATTAAACACCTTGTCTTAGCTTCGAGTTTTGCATTCCATGCGGAGGGTGTTTTGTATCATGGTACTACAAAATAAGCCTGTTAAGGGGATGAAATGTGGCTACACATGATTCTAGACAATAGTATACACTAGACTAAATATTATAGTATCCTCTATGCTGAGTTCTTACTATAATTATTTAGAGGCCAAATATATAACGGCATATTATTAGTGTTTGATAAGAGTTATCATGATAGTACTAACAATGAGAATAGTTCTCAATCAATCATAGTATTTAATGTTCACTCTATGCTGAGGGATATTGAATATGGGATTGGGTTGTCGTTGCATATATTTTATTATGGTTTTATTAAGGTTCCATACTATATGTTTATATGCTAAATTGATAATGTCCAGTTTACTTATTATATTCATGTTTATTATTTCAGATTTGAACATGACATCATTTAGCCCACTTGTAACTATTCTTAATCAAAACAAACTGACTGGATCCAACTATGTTGACTGGAAAAGAAATTTGGACATTGTTCTTACAGTTGAAGAGCACAAATATGTGCTTACTAAACCATGTCCTAGCTTTCCTTCATTAGATGCTCCTCCCGAGGAAAAACAGCGGTATGATCATTGGCAGAAATCTAATGAGATGGCCAAGTGCTACATCCTAGCATCTATCTCAAATGTTCTATAGCATCAAATGCATAATGTAGAACTAATTTCGGACATTATGCTAAGTCTGAAGGAGATGTTTGGTGAGCAAGGTCGTTCTGCAAGGCAAGAAACCATGAGGCAAATTTATAATACCAAAATGGCTGAAGGCGGTTCGGTGAGGGAACATTGTCTTACAATGATCTCTAATCTGAATACACTAGAAGTTTTAGGTGTCGATATTGATGGAGAATCCCAAGTGGATATGATACTCCAGTCACTATCGGAATCATTCAAGGAATTCAGACTTAATTATAATATGAACAAAAAGATTTATTCTTTGTCTGAATTAATTAATGAATTGGTAGCGGCGGAAGGCATTCTTGGTACTTCTAGTGTTGAATCTAATATGGGTGAAGCTTCTACTTCTCAACCTAAGTCGAAAGGCAAGGGTAAGAAGAAGAAGAAGAAGGACTTCACCAAGCAAGAGGGTAAACAAATTGCCTTAGGGGTTGCCGACAAAGCAAAGAAGATCAAAGGAAAGTGTTTCAATTGTGGTGAGAAAGGACATTGGAAGAGGAATTGTCCAAAATTCAATGCTGCCAAGAATAAAGGTATGAAAAGTTCATTCCTCCTTGAAATATGTTTAGTACAAAATCCCACGGATTCCTGGTGTGTGGATTCAGGCTGTACTAATCATATCTGCAATTCTTTGCAGGGGTTCCAGGAGACCAGAAAGCTTAATGAAGAGGAGTTGTTTCTTACTTTGGCTGATGGGAGCAGGATTCCGGTTGTAGCTGTTGGTGTTTTTAATTTATGCTTTAAGTCTAGGGTTTTGATATTGGAAGACTGTCTATATGTACCTAATGTTCGTAAGAATTTAATTTCTGCAACTTATTTAGGTAAACATGGATATTGTGTTATCCTTAAAGACAATGTTGTAATAAAAAAGGGTAAAGTGTTTATTTGTTCTGGCAATATTGTGGATGGTCTTTATATTTTAACTCCTGATAAGCATGAATTATATAATTCTTAATTAGATAATAACTCTCATGTAAAATCATTAAAGAGAAAGTTTCCTTCTACTAGTGATACATATCTTTGGCACTTACGTTTGGGTCATATTAATTCAAATAGGATTCAAAGACTGATCAAAGATGGTTTCTTAGAGCCATTAGACTTTGATGACTTTCCAGTTTGTGAATCTTGTTTAGAAGGTAAAATGACCAAACGACCTTTTAATGCAAAAGGTAGAAGAGCCCAAGATTTGCTAGAACTAGTACATTCAGATGTATGTGGTCCTATGTCAATCCAGGCAAGAGGTGGCTATGAGTATTTCATTACATTTACTAATGATTACTCTAGATTTGGTTATGTGTACCTAATGAAACGGAAGTCCAAAGCCTTTGAAAAGTTCAAAGAGTTTAGGGCTGAAGTTGAGAATCAATTAGGTAAACGCATAAAGGCCATTCGATCTGATTGTGGTGGCGAATACCTTCTTGGGGATTTCAAGGATTACTTAACTGAAAATGGGATTGTATCCCAATTAACTGCACCTGGAACTCCACAACAAAATGGTGTAGCGGAAAGAAGGAATAGGACTCTTTTAGATATGGTTAGGTCCATGATGAGTTATTCAACTCTACCAATTTCCTTTTGGGGATATGCCTTGAATACTGCAATGTATCTTCTGAATTTAGTACCTTCGAAGTCTGTTCCTAAAACACCTGTAGAGTTGTGGAATGGGCGTAAGCCTAGTATGAGACATCTCCATATTTGGGGTTGTCCAGCATATGTGTTAAAAGGAAAGTCTGACAAGTTACAGCCTAAAACAGAAGTGGTTTTATTTGTAGGGTATCCAAAGGGAACTATTGGGGGTTTGTTCTATAGTCATAAATGTAAAGTTGTGATTTTCAAATATGTATTTTGTTGGCTTTCATTCCGTGCCAAATTTGATTGTAATTTTGTTCAATCTTATGTACCCCGTATTTGTTGTGGGAATTTCATTGTAAGGGTTGTGTGTTAGAGAGAGAGAGTGTAAAGACTCAAGCAACTAAGACTGAAGAGGTTTCGCGGGTATCTCGCGACTAAGCTTCCCGCGAGAATATGCATGTGCCCTGCACATGACTGGAATGCGAAGAGTCAGTAAAGATGGAGACAGCTGTGTCTCGCGAGTATCTCGCGGGTAAGGCCTTCCCGCGAGACACTCTGTTTTGCCAGACTGTACCATCTAATACACACTTTCTGCACCCACACTATATATACCCACATTACCCACAAATGATAAGGAGAGCCTCTGAGAGAAAACCCTAGCCAAACAACTTGAGAGTTAGAGATTGTCATACCTACAATTCTCTACACATTTGTTTTGGGAATTTCCTCATCTCCTACCTCTCTATTTCCATATCATTAAGAGGTTGATAGCCCAAACACTTACCACACCCTTTGAGAGTGTCAAGTGATATTTCAGTGCTGTTGGGAAGCATTGGAAGAAGCCAAGAATGGCAAATGCAACATGGAGCTTGTTGTGGGATCTAGAGAGCTAGACAAGACACGGTTCCGAGAAGCCTTGTTGGAGTAGGAGCTTAGAGGGCTTAGGTACATCGGGTAGATTAGGCTTGGAGGGTCTCTTGCTAACCCATGTATCCCAACTGATTGTCTAGTGGATCGATTACCGCTTGGAGGGTGGCGGAGAGGTTTTTCACTGAGTTCTTCGGTTTCCTCTTCGATAACACATCGGCGTGTTATCTGTGTTTGCATCTCTCTTCCCTACTCTTTTATATTTCCATTATACTGCTGTGTTGCTTTAAATATGAATTAAAGTAGCTCTCTTGCTTGTATGCTTGTATTTACACTATTCCGCACTTAGTATTAAATTAGTGTAAAATCAACCAAGCCGTAACTTTGAATTGGGGGTCTAAACAGCTCTTGTGTTATTTAACACATTTTCGAGCTTTCAATAAAGATAATAAGGTGTTTGTTAGCACAAATGCCAAATTCTTGAAAAATGACTATATGAATGATTATACTCCTAGAAGTAGAGTTGTGTTGGCTGAAATGAATGAACCTGTAAAAGAACAACCAATGGATATTACTCAGGAGATGTCTAGTACACAGGTGTCTCGTCATAGTGGGGGAACTGTTCGGCCTCCTATAAGATTCATAGGTTTGGGAGAAACTTATGAAACTATCTCAGAAGAGGCTGAATCGGATCCCTACACTTATGAAGAGGCAATGAATGATATAGATGCACATCATTGGGTCAAAGCTATGAAATCTGAATTAGATTCCATGTATTCCAATCAAGTTTGGGATCTTGTAAAGGCGCCTAACGGCATTAATATTTGAGTAGAGGAGACAGATTTTGAATCTTTAATATTTGAGTTTTTTAACCCAAATTAAAATCTAAAGTAGCATATCACAATACTTCAAATAAAGAAAATTAACATATCACCCAAAAAAATTCTATAAAGCAATGATAAGCAAGTAGAAATTAATTTTTGCTAGAAACTCAACAAGGGATACACTATTTTACAGCAGGTGAAAGTAGGTTTATTAAACCTAAGTTTCAAGTTCACCAACAAGCAGAGTTCACTGTCAAGAAAGATGAGAAATTCAACAATGCCCTACTTTCCCTTTCCTGAATGTCTTCAAAGAATCATCTTGAAGACATAACAACCACTAGATATTTTGTACACAAGTAATGCTAGCTTTTTCACAATTTATTTCACAAATTGTTGAGATGTCAAGTTGTGAGTATTGCAACATCACTTTCACATGGTCCACCACTGACACTATTTTCATTGTGCAGCAATCACCACATCCCACCCAGCAGTTATGAAAATTTTTGTGTCACTAAACTTATTGATTCATAAATTCCAAACATGTGAGCCAGAACAACCATAACCATTCGATAAAACATAAAAATTCTATGATAAATTGGGGCTGCATAACATATATCTTCAATTATACTCATCCGTTCCACAGTTTTCTTCTTTGAACATCCAAAAGATTTGGGACTTACAAGATGGATCAATGGTTGTTGTGGGAGGAAAAACTAATCGAGCAAGGGCTGAATTTCAGAGGAAATTAGCTTGATTGGGTTCCAGAAATAGTTGAATAATCTTGTTCCAACGATAAAATTAGTAGCTAGGTAATGAGGAATAAGAAGAAAGAACACTTGCAGTAGGATGATAGTTGCTATTATGAACTCTATATTAAAGCCAAGAGGTGGCTTGATTACAATCTGAGGTCCAATTCAACAAATTAAGGGTATAGTGTTGAATTTGTCTTTATAAATGTATAATTGCTTGCCTTTTTCAGCTTATACTGCAGATTCCAGGGCCAGATTTTGAGACACACGTTTTACAGTCTTTCTCTGCTAAATTGCATATCCTCTAATTATTTCACTTATCAAAATTTAGGAAATTAATTTGACTAGTCTATCTTATCATTCTTTACAACCTCTAGGTCTACATGCCTTTATTGTTTATAATTGAAGGGATGTCATTTGATAATTCAGACTCAAAGATTCAGGATTTACTGTAGCCATATGTTTATTAATAACTTATATCTTTGGTTGCCTAGATGGTTGATAATTTTCTTCTCATTTTAACTACTTATGTTATTGGAGACCAACATATAGTTTTTAGTATTTTTCAATGGGTTTTGTGACAAGCTAGTACTTGAGTAATAAGAGGTGCTAACTAGCCAAAGTTGATAGTCGCAGAGAAGTTGTCGACTAAAAATAGACATGTACAAGCCCATTGTATGATCTACTCAAGCCTGAATTCTATTGTATTATCCTAATTAAGGTTCATTATAATAAGAATCCTAATGTTACTTGCATTATAAAATACTAATCCCTTTTTGTAGTGCAAGTAATCCCTTTATGTATCCCAACAATTTTAGCAAAATTAAGTTCTAAAAAAAGAGAACAAAACACTCACAACTATTTGAACAAACGATTTGTGTGCATGATTGCGTGTAACAAAAATTAAGAAATTTTGGGATATAAGAAGAAAAATTGGAATTAAAATGTAGAATCTAATTGAATTTTATCTCTGAGACATTAGATAAGATTAGATTAGACATTAGATATAACATATATCTATATAGTGTACAATTGACATATGTATTAAGAGCTTAAAAAACATACAATTTAACTATTATAGCATTAGGCTACAACCAATTTTGTACTTAAACTTTATTCTTTTTTCTATTATTTAAGTCAAATAGTCACCTAAACAAACACATAATATAATCAAGCCCAAAGATAGACTTACTAAACATTTCAATAAACATCCTCCAAACCAGAATGGATATATCACCGTAAACATAATACATTATTATAAAGGATTTAAAACAGGGAAAAAAAGAAAAGAAAAAGAAAATAGCAATAAAGGCTTAAAAGCTTGGATAATTAGGAAATAAAAAAATACTTGTTCCACACAAACTATTTTATACAAAATTACAAATAAACCAAAAAACAGCAAAAATCAGGGAATCAGAAAAAAAAGTAACAAGTACATGTGATATCACATCATACCATCAAAACACGAACGAACGGACAAAGCAAACGACCATTGACCCCTCAGGTCTCAGCCCCGCACCAAAGCATAGCACAACTGATCAACTTTTTCTCAATTAGTTGGAGTGAGAGGTCGATAGGCATGGAGCCTACATCCATCGCTCATCTGCAACTGTTGAAGCATATTTGCCAAATATGGATGGGGATGTAAAACTTCCACATCCCGCAAGGCACTCAAGCACCATAGTTCGTCCGGGAGCATACAACTAACCTCGCAACTTTCGATGACCAAATGTTGAAGGTTTGGCATTGCACCTTGCCCCATTTTCCATTCAAAAACGTTCAGATTTGCCATTTTAAAGACTTTAAGTTGCTGAAAACTTCTTTCATTGCAATTGAAGACATGACCAATGTCGAGTTGAAAGGAACTTCCTCTTACTTTGAGTATTCGAAGTTTGGCAAGGCTACCCAACACTCGCATGGTGGCTGAATATAAGGCTGTATCTACTAAGGTTATTTTTGTGAGGTTCAACGAAATTGAAGTTGGACTTGAAAACTTATAAAGTTGATAAATCTTCAAAGTTTGTAGATGACACAAGGGATGGAGGCTTGACAAAATCCCTGACTCTACCACTCTCGAAGAATACAATCCTAATTTTCTTAGGTTAGGAAATCTGGCCTTGGCAAAGTGACTTTCGGTGTCTTCATTTATAGCTATACCAGTAAGGAGTTGAAGATTCGGTAAAGCCGCTGTATTTTCAGTTTTAGGTAGAGATGTTGGCCCATCCAAGTACAAATGTCTTAATCTTTGTAACCTCCATATCCCCTTGGGCAAGCATTTTGTTTTCACTGTAGAATTTCTCATGTCCAACGTCTCTAGATTCCAAAGGTTGCATATGGAATCTGGAATGACATGAAGCTCACCAGATGCGATGCTTAAGTACCTCAAAAGGATCAGCTTTTCAATCCTTTTGGGGATTAAACAACAAATGCTCATATTACGGAGCTCTACCACCCGAACCAACTTGTTACTTTTGCAAAGCCATTTCAAGTAGCTTTTATCAACAGAACACTCGTGCTCAACACCCCCCATGAAAATTATAGAGCGACTATTTGAAGGCTTACAAGGGCTGGAAGAAATGTATGGATGGTTGCCATAGTGGATGGAAATTCTACGAGATTTGCCTATGGGTGAAAGTTTAACATTTGAATAAACCTCAAGAAACTTCTCTTCAGAACTCTCCGATATACAGAGGTCTCATAGAAGATCATGGATACGACATGTTTTGACTCCTCCATCCAGCCTTTTCGTTGCCACTTGAATCAAGCTTCGATCTATGAGTTCCTTCAAGTAGTCTTCAACAACATCCTCTATATTTCTGTTCCCAATTTGTTGTACGAATCCCTCGGCTATCCAAAGTCGAATTAGTTGCCTCACTGGTATCTCAAAGTGAGATGGGTAGATACCAAAATATAGAAAGCATGGTTTCAAGCATCGGGGTAATTGATTGTAGCTTAGAGCAAATATGTTTATCAAACTTGATCTATCCTCAGTCAGATACGAATTGACACGGCCGATATATTTTGACCATGTTCGATGTGTTTTCTCCTCATTTACCAAAAGACCTCCCAATACCACAATAGCAAGTGGTATTTCATGGCAACTTTTCACAAGTTGCCTCCCTAGAGTTTCTAGTTCTAGAGGACATGTACCTCCCCCAAACACCTTTTTAGAGAAGAGCTCCCAACTTTTATCTTTATCAAGAATTGGGAGTTCATAAGGGGGAATAGGAGGAACACTATTATTAACAGCAATTGCATGTATTGCTACATCTTTTACTCGGCTAGTGATCAATATTCTACTCCCATTTGAGTTATTTGGAAAGACAGTACTTACCATGTTCAATACGTCAGTTTCCCAGATGTCGTCCATGAAAAGTAAGTACCTCTTGTCTTCCAAGCTTTCAAGCAACACACTCTTCAATTCTTCATCTGTCATATCTTGCAATTTAACACCATTCTTCTTGTAAAAATCATGCATGAAATCCGCCAACGAATTTTTCAAATCACCGTGTTGCTCTTTTATGCCTTCTTAGAAATTAGACCATGCCTTTCTAAATTCTTCATCATTCATTTCCTTGATATGTTTCAAGTTTTCGATTATTGTCCCTTTCAATTTATCCTTATTCAAGCTATACATCACTTCCAAACTGTGGAGTAATTCTTCTTTCAAATCAGCTTTCAACATCACTCTTGGCAGTGGTGTCAGTTGCTGCAAAATTTCGAGCAACAGATCTCTGAATATATATTGTTGAGAGACAGTAACCCATCCACAGAAATCAAAGTGACTCTTGACATCATTGTTGTCGTAGATCATTTTAGCAAGAGTGGTCTTACCTGTACCACCCATGCCAATGATTGAAACGACATTTCGTTGCAAACTCCCTTCAATAAGCTGCTTCTCCAAAGCCTTTGTGTGATGATCAAAGTTCACCAACTGATCTTCCTCTACACATCTCCTGCGCCCATGCAGTATCTCTTCCGCTTCTGCAACTCCTCCAGATGATTCAGCTATCTCTATGCCATACTTGCTCCTATTGTCATAAATTTCCTTGATGACATTCGTGATGCTTTCTATCTTGTTTGAGACCCCGTGGAATGGATAAACGTCTTCAGCTTGCTTCTTATCCTGTGCTTTGTCACTGTCATGATGATGAATGTATCAATAACATCCTCAGCCTCATAGGCTACGTCCTTGATTTGGCGTACGACCCGCTTCACCAACTCATTACCATGTTGATACCTTTCAGTATTTTGCAGGAAGTCGTTAATCAGAGAAAGCTCATTCTGAAGAAACCTGAGTTGATCCTGTGATCCACCTAGAAATTTTGATTCTTGGTTCAGGAACTGTGTCAGGTTGTCCAACAGGAAAGAGAAAACACTGTCTGCCATGTTTGCTTAATTATTCTCCTCCCTCGTGGGTAAATCACTAAAACTTGTACAATAATTATAGATTTTTTTTTTTCTCAGCGGGAGAGGGATTGTTGGGAAGGGAAAGTCCTGAACTGATGCGTGGATTTGGGCTTCGCACCCGCGTCCGATACCAGGATAAGGATACTGGTGGGATACGAGTACAAACGTACCCAGAGCGTATCAGATAATAATAAAAAAAAAAATATATATATATATATATATATATTCCAGTTACGACCGGATACAGTCGCGACACGGCAGGTAGCCGGAGGACACGGGAGAAGAAAAGAGAAAGAAATAAAAAGAGAAATGAGTAGATCTTGACACCTGGAAAATTTTCTGGCTGAGAAATGAGGAGACGTGAGGAAACTTTGTGACCGTGACACTGTTTGTGGCATTAATGAGGGTGAAAATGGCCAAATACCACCATTTTCAAAAATTTGTAACAATTAAACACGGTTTCGGAACTAAATGGGAATGTACCACTTTTTATGTACTCGAGCTCACTAAACTCGAGTTCAAACGGTACTCGAGTTTAGTAAACTCAAGTTCCTAGTTTCATTCCACCGTGGCGCTGCTGATCTGGAATTTGTGCAATTAAAAAAAATAATGTGGTACTCGATCTTGGTAAACTCGAGTTCCATGCAACACAATACTCAAGCATACCAGGCTCGAGTTCTTTGTAAATAAAATGCTCGTTATTTTTTTTCTACAGTACTCGAGCTCACCAAGCTCGAGTTTCTTGTAATATGGAACTCGAGCTTGGTAAACTAGAGTTCCTTATAACTTTTTTTTTTTTTTTTGGATAATCAACAAATAAGCATAAACATAAAAATAAGTAGTTTTTTTATGTTTTTATTTATTTAAATAGAAGCATTGTAAAATATAGAGATTTTAATTTCAAAATATGAATTTTTAGGCCACTCATACCCCTTGTTCATTCATTTTTAACACACTCATCAATTTCTTACTTCTCGGAAGCGTTATGGTGAAATTGGTTAAAATATTGGGGTTACAATGAGAAATTAGAACAACATGTAAAATGTTGGGTTCTAAGACTATAGGTTTAAATGTATTAGAACTTCATTTTGTAATGTTGGCAAACCATGATCAAAACGTTTAGTCTTGTTTTAGAATTGCTCAAAGTATGTTTATGTGTAAAGTTGGAATCGAGTGTACTGTAGGATTTATTGTGTAAATCTGCCTGACTCGATCGATCGAGAATTAGACTAGACTCGATCAAAGCTTGTGCAAATTGTTTTTCTATAGAATTTTCCAACTCAGCCCAAGCCTGTTTAACGTGTAGGGTTTTATGTTTTGCCTTAAGTATAAAAGGAAAAACCCTAGCCACGTTTTATTGTTGTTGTTTATGCTGTGTGTATGAATCTCTTGTGAGATCTAGAAGTGTTTGCCTTCATACGTACTTAGGGTTTCCAATCTCAAGATTGATGTTGAAATCTTGGTGATCGTTTCAGTTGCTGCATAAAGAGCTTAAAGAGAAACACAAGTGGGAGTACTTGTGGTTGCTGTGAATCCAAGAAAGAAGTAGTCTGTGGGCTCGGAGCTGTCACATGGTCGTGGTAGTAAGTTTCCTACTTAAGGTAGCAATAGGATGTTAGTGGTCTAAGTCGCTATTGTGTAAACTTCAATTTTTTCATAGTGGATCTGTTTTACCTTGAGGATAGCTAGGTTAAATCCTCCCCAGGTTTTTTACTGGTTTGGTTTTCCTGGGTTATCATATCGTTGTGTTATTTATTTTCCGCACTGTTTCAATGATATGATTTATCTGTGTTAACCTAGATCTGCATAATTTACCTAAGTTAATCACTTGGCTAAATAACTAAGTTAAACAACTTGTGTTTTAAGGGGTCTAAAAACTTACAAGTGGTATCAGAGCAGGTTAGCTCTATTTTTTAGATCCTTTGATCTAAAAGCTAATCCTTGACCCCTGTTGTCATGAAACACGGTCACTCTCTTGTGATCCCACCTCACTTTGATGGGAACAACTATGCTTACTGGAAAGTAAGGATGAAAGCATTCCTGAAATCTATTGATGAGAGAGTTTGGAACTCCGTTGAATATGGATGGGAGAAGCCCACTACTCTAGTTAGTGAGTGGCAAACTTCTCAGAAAGAAGCAGCCGCTTTTAATAGCAAAGCCATGAATGCTATTTTTAATGCTGTTTCTATGGAGGAATTCAAGAGAATCTCTAATGTTGAGGTTGCTCATACTGTTTGGAATATTCTCCAAACTGTGCATGAAGGCACAAAGGCAGTTAAGATTAACAACCTGCAGCAGTTAACTTCTAAATTTGAAAGTATTAGAATGTTTGATGATGAATGTTTTGATGAATTCTATGCTAAATTGAATGATATTGTCAACTCTGCTTATAATCTGGGTGAAATCTATGATCAACCTAAAATTGTTAGGAAGATTCTTAGATCCTTGACTGAAGACTTTAGACCCAAAGTGACTGCCATCACTGAAAGCAAGGATGTGGACTCCATCCCTGTTGATGATGTTGGACCTACCTAAGACAAGCAAATCCAAATCAATGGCTCTTAAGTCTGTTGATGATGTTGATGTGAATGGATTTGATGATGAGCTCTCTGCTATAGAGATTGCTTACCTTGCCAAGAACTTTAGAAATTTTCTTAGGAATAATAACAAAAGGGCAAGAGGTAAAAACAATGCTGAACCTAGAAATTTTAGGAGGAATGATCCCACTAAGGTGAATAATAGTGAAAAACCTAGGGAGAAAGTAGGTCAAATCCCTAATAATTCTATAGTTCAACAATGTTTTAGATGTCAAGGGTATGGTCATGTGAAATCAGAATGTCCTACATTCTTGAGGTCTAAGGGTAAGGCTATGGCTGTAACCCTTAGTGATGATGAAGTTTCTGACAATGAGTTTAGTAGTGATGAGGATGGAAACTTCATTGCTTTCATAGCTACTGCTGAAGTTGATGAAAGTGTTGTTGTTGAAGAGATTCCTTCTGATGGGGAACTCTCTGAGGATGCAGATTTGCAAGAAGCCTACAATAAATTTTGCAAAGTTGCTGCAAAGGATGCTATGAGTGTTAATTTAGGCTTAAAGAAAACTGCATCTCTTGAACTTGACAAGAAAAATTTGCTGTTGAAACTGTTTGATGCTAATGAATTGTTAAATAATGTGAAGACTGAGAACATACTTTTGCTTGATAAAGTTAAGAATTTGGAACTTGAATTATCTGCTACTAGAGAACAAACAAATAGATCTGCTAGTTCCAAACTTGATCACATGCTGAGTGTTCAAAAGTCTCCCTCAGACAAAACTGGTTTAGGTTTTGTAGAAAGCATCTCTGTGCTTGAAACTCATTCCACAAACTTTGTTTCTTCTTCTAATCCCCCTGTGAGTGAGGTTGTCAAACCTGTTGAAGTTACACCTCCTAGGAAGATTAGGGCTTATCTTCAAGAGTCTAAGCCTAAGAATTCTAACCCTCCTAAGAACAAGGTGCATGATAGACCTGCATGGGTCTGTCACTTTTGTGGAAAGTTTGGGCACATTCATCCAAATTATTTTAAGTTGCAAGCTGCTAAGCGAGAAAATAAGCCGAAAGTATCTGTGCCTCAAGCACAAGATCCTATGGTACTTATTGGTGAATTGGTAAAGGCTCTAAACCTTTATTCCAATCCTGGAGTTGCTCAGCACTCTAATGTGAATAATAACTCCAATGCAAGAATTGTATCTAAAAAGTTTTGGATGCAAAAGGCTCGATCTAATTGAGTCCTTCTGACATGGTTCTTGTACTTCATCGTTCTATTCTTTGTGACCATTCCTCTTTGTTGTTTTTGCTTTCTTTGGTTTTTTTTTTTTTTCTAGGATTTGCATTGCATATCATTCATGCATTTCATACTAGGTTGTTTTTGTTTTTTTTTTTTTTTTAAATAAAAAAAAAAAGGAGGAAAAGGGAAGGAAAATGTGTTTTGCACTATTTTCTTGAATTTGAAATCAAGGTTAGCCATATTATCTTTACATAACATGTTTATGTACCTTGTTTAGCTTGGATGAGCTTATTTATTGCATTTTACTAGTTTGAGCTTTGTAGTGCATGTTGTGTGGGAAGATGTTTATAGTTTTTGATCACTTGATCTTGATCTTGAAGTCACATGCCTTTAATTGTTGGACTTGATCTTATTGAGAAATGCATAAATAACCATATCACCACTGTTTACTAGCCAATCATGAACACCTTAGTGCATATCATAAGATTTTGTGCTCAACAAAGTGTAGCACATGCACAAAAAGAACATAAGGTGTAGCCTCGATTTAATTGCTAAAATTGGTGTGTACATTATTGGACTATAATTAATTCAATCAAATAAAATTGGTGTGTACATTATCTTGGCTATTTTAATAAGTTTCTGATCAAATAAAATTGGTGTGTACATTATGAGGCAAATCAAGAAACTTACATGATTGCAAGCTTGTTTTCTAGGAGATGCGGGAGTTATATGATGTAACTCTTCAGGTGATAGTCTCTTTCAAATTTATGTGATGAATTTTGTAGAAATTGTGCTTGATTACTATTCACATATCACCTCACATGTATCTCAAGCTTTTGTTAGTTGCACACACTACACAAGTTACTCTTTGCTAATCTTTGTACATGTTACTGTGTGTGATTTTGTTGTGGCCATCCAAGATTGAAAATTTCTTGATTTTAATGCAAAATGTGTTTGAAGTTTGAGATTTAAGGAACTATTGATTGAAAATCTTATTTTGTGGAGATCTGGGTTCAATACAAGTGTTTTTGAAAAACATTTCATCTCATACTCATGCATTCTATTCATAATATATTGTGCTTTGAGAAGTTTCTACATTAAAATGCTCTGTTTTTCAAAAAATTTTTTTTTCCAGAATTTCGATCGATCGAGCCTGTTTCTTGTCTGATCGAAATTGCGATTAAAAATTTGTTTTGAATCTGCCTGGCTCGATTGGTTCTAGATCAATCGAATGTAATTTTCGATCGATCGATTCTGTTTTTCGATCAATTGAAATCGTTCATAGAGTTTTTTAAAATCATAAGTTTTTCACGTGTTCTATCACTGTTCAAACTTTTTCAAAAGTTCTTTCTCTCTCTCTCTCTTCGATCGGTCAAGATTGAAAGCAAGATTTTTGTCGTTTTCCCTCAAAAATTTTCAAGGGTTTTTGTCTCCTAAGGCCGGTAAGACCCTTTTACCCTTCCTTTTTCATTTATTTTCATCTTTCCTGCATTTGTTTTTTGTCTCTTTTCTGTCTGTCCTTTCTGCTCTTTAGCATCATGGTTAGGAAGACTAGAGCCCATAGGATATCCACTTCTTCTTCTACTCCATCCTTTGATAGTGAGAGGTTTTTGAGTGAGAAAAACAAAGAGACGTATAAGAAGCTGAACATTTTTAGGAATGTGTGGGCTGAGCGGAAGGTAGTTTTAGATGAGCTTGACCCGAAATTAGGAGAAACTTTGAGCGTAGGGGCTGGTTGCCTTTGTTGGATGTTGACCATCCTCCTCCGGCTACCTTGATCAGAGAGTTCTACTTGAACCTCTCTGTCCACTCCAATTATTCCAACACTCAGTATGTGAAGAGTTGGATATGGAGTATTTCTACTGCTCATGGTCTGTTTTTCCCCATTTTTATTCATCGGATTTTGTTACATTTAGGTTTAGAGGAGTTTCCGACATCTGAGCCTGTTCATATCATAGCTCCTATAGGTGCCACCTTCCTTAGGCAGAGGGCTGCTCAGATGCGAGCTAGCTCTAAACACCCTAGAGTAGAGTCTTCCTCTGGTGCACCTCCTCTTCCTCCTTCTTCTTCAGGTGATTCGGCTGCTGATGCTGATCCTCCACCTTCTGCTTCAGATGTTTCTAGCATTCGTCGTACGTTAGACACTGTCATGACCGTTCAGGCGGCTCATGGTTAGCTTTTGGTGGACGTGCTTATTGAGCTTCAGGCCTTGAGAGCAGATTTGGCGAGCATTAGATGGTCACCTCCACCACCTCCTTTTGGTGATGAGTCTTGATTGCCCTTTGGCAATTCGTCACAAAAAGGGAGAGTACATATGGATGGAGATAGGGGGAGATTTTTGTTGTTTTGGAGCTGTGGAGCTTTAGATTGTATCTAGGTGCTTCATCTTTTATTTATACTTTTTTGGCTCATGATGTATTTTGATTTATTTGTGTTGTATATGATAGGGGGAGATACTATGATGTGTTTATGTGTTTACTTCTGTTTCTTGTTTCACATTGTGCTACATTGATTATTGATTTATATTTATGAGGTTATTCATGATATATGTCTTGTAGTTTATGATTATGTGAAATCAAGAATTTATTTTGTTTTATTTGTATTTTCCACACATGCGTTTATGTGTTTGTTAAGTGTTACAGGAATATACAGGTTGATTCAGTCGTGCTGCTGTCTACACTTGCAACTGATAGATAGTAGTTAGGTTGAATTTGTTTTTGTTGGGCAATGTTTTTGTAATGGGCTGCTTTTGTAACTTTGAGCACTTTGTCTAGTTTGTGTTTTGTCACGGATTGCCAAAGGGGGAGTTTATTGGGTTCTAAGACTTTAGGTTTAAATGTATTAGAAATTCATTTTGTAATGTTGGCAAACCATGATCAAAACGTTTAGTCTTGTTTTAGACTTGCTCAAAGTATGTTTATGTGTAAAGTTGGAATCGAGTGTACTGTAGGATTTATTGTGTAAATCTGCCTGGCTCAATCGATCGAGAGTTAGACTCGATCGATCGAAGCTCGTGCAGATTATTTTTCTGCAAAATTTTCCAACTCAGCCCAAGCCCATTTGACGTGTAGGGTTTTATGTTTTGCCTTAAGTATAAAAAGAAAAACCCTAGCCACATTTTATTGTTGTTGTTTATGCTGTGTGTATGAATCTCTTGTGAGATCTAGAGGTGTTTGGCTTCATACATACTTAGGGTTTCCAATCTCAAGATTGATGTCGAGAGCTTGGTGATCATTTCAGTTGCTGCATAAAGAGCTTAAAGAGAAACACAAGTGGGAGTACTTGTGGTTGCTGTGAATCCAAGAAAAAAATAGTCCATGGACTCGGAGCTGTAACGTGGTCGTGGTAGTAAGTTTCCTACTCGGGGTAGCAATGAGATGTTAGTGGTCTAAGTCGCTATTGTGTAAACTTCAATTCTTTCATAGTAGATCTGTTTTACCTTGAGGATAGCTAGGTTAAATCCTCCCCAATTTTTTTACCAGTTTGGTTTTCCTGGGTTATCATATCATTGTGTTATTTATTTTCCGCACTGTTTCAATGATATGTGATAGGCCACAAAACGGATTGACCCCTTGTGATTGAAATTAATTAATTAATTAGTCAAGTTATTAATTAATCAATTTACCATGCAAAATGAGTGGTAGCACAAACAAATCACCAATAAACTAATTATGCAGCGGAAAATAAATAATACAGTGATTTGTTTACGAATGGAGAAAACCTAACGGCAAAAACTCCACTGGGTGATTTTCAGGTCACCACTCCGGAAACTCTACTATTATCACAACAAGCGGTTACAAGTAAAGGAATCCCAAGTACCTTACCAACCTACAGTTGAACCCTTACCCCAACACCCAATTGGACTTGTTCTGTAGTGACAGTTTCCCCTTTTTATGCACGGCTCCCAAATACGTGACTAACCAATGTGCGAATCCCAGTACGCGACTTCAATCACCAACTAAAAAGGTTGTTGGCTGCAAAGTTCTTCTGTTCATCCACACGATGAAGATCAAGAAGATGCTTGGTCACAAAACCCTATGGTGTAAATACACAGCAACTTCTTCAAGAGAAAGAGATGAACTATGGCAAGAACTTTGTCTCTGGTCACAATTTGCTTGAACAGAGTTTGCTCAATGCCTGTGCAACTTGTGTACTGAATGACGGCCCTTGAAACAATCCTTTTATATGTTTAGGGTTAGGAGAAAAGAAGGCCCAAATACATAATCACGGATCCCAAGAAAAACAGATCAGATTGCTGTTTTCTTAAACCTCGACAAATAGAAGGTGTTGAGCATCTGTCGAGTTAGCTGTCGAGCATACGGGCTGAACAGCTCCTTAAACATCGACACATGCTAGCTGTCGAGCTTTAATGATTTTGCACTTTCAGCTTGTTTTCTTGGACAAACTTGAAGGCTTCAACACTTGATCTTGAAACATGGTTTCTTGAAGTATTTAAACACAGCCTAGATCTACCCAAATACAAGTAAAGCACATTTTGTCAAAGGATTAGCCAATTACATAAAATAGTGACATATGTTCCTAACATGTGAAACACATATGTCCTAACAATTTCCCCCTTTGGCAATTCGTGACAAAACTACAACAAACAAATGAACATATGAGAGAAGTCATAAATCACTCAACTCATATTCACTTGTTGAATACAATAAAATCTACCCTAACACAAACTCTTGAAAAACTTTGCAAGAAGAGAGTTCATGGCAAGTAGACTTTGACAACCTGTATTTCTGAAACACTTTCAACAAAAACTCATCAAGGCATCTTTGTGTGAAACAGAAATAATAGATTGCATAAAAGTACTATGAAGCATATGTATAAAGAGAGAAAAGAAACAACACATGTAAGGGTAGGTGAAAGAAACATACATCCACATAAAGAAGAGAATAAGTACAATGTATGTCAAAAAAAAATGGTCACAAGACCTAATGTACAACAACAATTTATCTAAAAGAAAGAAAAGAAAAGATACATAATATCCTCACTACATCCCTCAAAAAGAAACAACACTCCCTCTAACATAATGGTCCTATACTAACTCTCCCCCTAAGAGTGACTACTCTCATATCCAAAACTACTTCCCCTTTTTAGCACGAGTGACAAAGGGTAGAGTGTCAAGTAGACATCTCATCGGTAGAGCTAGCATCTCCATCATCATCATCATCCTCAGAAGTATCATCGGCATCACCATTATCAGCAACATCCTCGGAGTCAGAAGCAGAAGCCACATGAGGTGGTGAAGGAGTAGCCTCAGAAGCAAAGCCGCCCATGGTCGCTTGCCATCTAGCAATGCGGCCAACACGAACATTCACCTGATACAACTCTATAGAGAGTGTATCTAGGCGAGCATCCACGTGCTGAAGCTGGGCCATAATGTCTCCTAAAGTCACATCGCCCGAAGAAAAGGATGGAGCAGATGTGGATCGAGCAGAATGAGATGGAGCAGAATGGAAGGGAGGAGCTGCTGAATCCGTCTGTCACGACCTAAACTGCGCCTCACTACGTTTTACGGTAGCAGCGTCTATGGCACACATAAAAGTGAAATGGTCGGAAGAGGGAAAAGGAACAGAAAAGTGGCGTAGGATCCTCGTGATAATGGAAGGAAAAATGAGCTTATCACGGGACGCCGAATCTAGATGAACATCTATAATAGAAAGAATGAAATGAGAAAGGAAGTCTAAAGTAAGATGCTTAAGAAGAGACAACAAAAACCGAGCACGAGGCTCTGTGATAGAGTTGTAATGAGAGAGTGGATGGAGTACAAAAGTCATCACCATGTTTATGAATCTAGGACCTTTAGCAAAGGCCTTGCATGGTGTAAACTGGCGACCACCCCAATCAGAGGGACGCTCACAAAAAGCAGCCATGAGCTCATCCTTGGACACAGTCCACAGACGCTCACAACTCGGATAGTCAGGAAACTCTATCCTAGGAACCCAAAGCACATCCACAACAAGCTGCGGTGTGACAAGAATGCTAACACCCCTAACACGAGTGACAAAGCGAGGGACAAAACGGTCAATCTCGTGCATGTTGGAGTAGAACTCCTGAATAAGCACGAGAGGACAAGTGATGGGCTCAGCACAAAGAGATTCCTATTCCCGACTGTGAATGACATCGGGAAGGTTAGTGTCGGCAAAGTCTGCCAGAATGACTTGGCGTTCCAAATGAACACCTCGTCTAGAAAAGTTCTTCGAGAATGCCTTGTGGGCATCATCATCACGGAACCGAAGAGAGAAAGGAGCAGAATCAGAAGATGATGAAGCTCCAGAATGAAGAGGGTTCCGAGTAGGAGTAGATTTACTCTTAGGTGCCATAGACACGACTAACATAAACAGAAGGAGAGGGAGAGAAAAGAAAGACAATCAGAAAAGTCCCAAGCAATTCAAAATATAACAAGTATATTGAAATGAGAGTACATATGCATGGGGAATGCATGAACATGGGACATGCAATAGAAAATTCATCATGGGCTCAGCCCAATCCAAACCTACCAGCACACAATCAATTGCACACATCTAAAATGCATGATAATACTGTTATTATGCTAATGTGATGCAATGCATGAGATTTTAAACTCATTTAAGTAAAAACCCATCCCAAAATTTCAACAAATACTCATCAATTTTGAAAAACCCCAAAATTTGTCAAAAACCCCAAAAACCTAGGTTTCAAACCATGAAGTGTATGAAGAATGAGAGATTAGAAGCTTACCAAGTGAAGAAACTCTTGAAAAACCTTGAAGAAACCTTGAAGAAGAAGTTTTGGAGTGAGAGAGATATTGTTTGGGAGATGAACAGGTGCGGACAGGTCGAGAGAGATTAAAGAAATGAGCTGCGGATCGCACGAGGAGAAGATATAGGCCATCATTAAATCTCGACAGATGCAGGTGTCGAGAGGTATTGAGATATCTGTCGAGGGAGGTATCGAGGAAATGGCCGTCAACAGCTTCAGGTAACGAGAAGGTGTCAAAGAAGAAACACTAAAAACAAGAGTAGAAGCTCGATCGATCCACCAGGTGTCGAGAAGTTATCGAGGGGTCAGAAACTTTCTCGATCGATCTACCAGGTGTTGAGGTGCTAGCGAGATTGCGATAAGAAAAAGCTAAGGAAGCTCGACAGATAGCCAGCTATCGAGGAGGTGTCGAGCCAGCTTTTCAAAACAGTTTTTTGAGGAGAGAAAAACACAGATATGAATGCAATCAAGCATGCAACTCAACCAATGATCCAAACATCATATTAAGCTCTCAAAATCATCTCTCTACAATAAATTTAAGCGCATGGATCCCAAAGACACAAGCACACAGTAAACAAGTCTAACTAATTTTATATTTCAAAAACAAGTTAAGACAGTTTAGTGAGCATACATCAACACATGTAAAACCTTGTGATGGCCAAATCACATTGTACCTGCACATGTATCAAGAGTAGCAAAGAATATTGCGTGTTGTGTGTGAAAACATCGCAAGATTGCAAATGCGACAATTGTTATAACGAATTGAGATATGAGTAAATCACTTTAACTCACACACAATCATAACTATTTGATGGAGACTATCACCTTTGAGGTACATCCTATAATTCCCACATCTCCTAGAAAACACGCTTGCAATCATATTTAAAAGCATTTTTGATCTTTTTGCTTTTGATTCTTCTTTGCATATTTTCTTTAAGCAAATCATGCATGGGCATATAAGAGAGAGAAAAGAAAATACCCAATGATGGTAAGCATTTGACATTCCAATTTTGCTATGCCGAAGCACACAAATGTCATTGACACTGCACTTTTGCTATGCCGAAGCATACAGGTGTCATATCATGATTGGCGGGCAACAATGGTGAGATAGTCATTTATGCCTTTCTCTTAGGATTTTCTAGTCCTTCCCATCAAATAAGAGTGATATGAGTGTTAAGTATAAGAGATAACTTAATCTTACTCATCACAAACAAGAGCCACAAAGCTCACTTGCTTAGTTGTGCATAGAGATGCTCATCTAAGCTACAAGAGATACAAAGTTTAGAAAACTTTGTTTCAATGGCCATCCAAGGTACACAAGTACCAATGTACACAAAACACACACTGTTTTTGTATTTTTCTGATTTTTCAAAAAAAAAAATTTATATGAAAAACAAAACAAAGCAAAACTGAAAAAATAACCAAACAAAAACATGTTAAACAACATGAAAGCTTAAAAGAAAGATGCATATGCATGATAGCATGATAGAAAGGTGCAGATGCATGAAAGCATGATTCCAAAATCAGATAAGAAATCAAGCAAAGAGAGTCCTACTATAGATAGAAAGAATTAAAGCAGAGGACAACAGAAAAGACAATTAAGTCTTAGGCTCCTTTCTCACCCACACAGCACAAGTCTTTGGCCGTGAAGATGAAAAGGTACGTGTCCTAGTATGTCTACTAAAGGACATAGAAGAATTAAAATTCTCCTGAAATTTAGTTAAAAATCTCAAAACTTTTAATAACTCTCCAAACAAAGGTATAGGTTCTTGAGAGGAAACCTGTGACTGTTTGGACACTTGCTTTTGAGGATACAACTTAAAGCAATTAGGACGCGTGTGTCTAGAAACACCACAATGATGACAAACATGAGTAGTTTTAGAGCTACTCGGCTTCCTAGAAGGAGGTCTAACTTTAGAGGTTGATAGAGACCTCAACTTAGGACAATTTTGCCTAATATGACCAACAATATGACAATGATGACAAGTGGGGACAAATTCAGAATTTTTATTCAACCTAGGAGAAGTTTTAGACATAGGTTTAGAAACTTCAACGTTAACATCAGAATTTTTACCTTTGTCTATCCTAGCAGTATTAGCCTTCAACTCTTCATTATTCCTTTTAAATGGAGGAATATAAAAATATTTTTTCTTTTGAGTTAGGCTCAACAACAAGTTTGGCACTAGTTAATTTTTCAACTTCAGTTTTAGATTCACCTAGTTGCACTTCCAAACTTTTAATTTTGTCCACCTGAGATGAAATTTGATTTTTAAAATTCTCACTCAAATTATTCGCTTCATCTAATTTTGCAATCAAATCATCTTTTTCAAGCTTGACATTTTTAAATTTAGCTTTTAATTTTGTAGAACTTTTAAGAGATCTCATACAAAAATTATAAAGCTTACAATAGGCATCTTGAATATCATCATCATCATTCAACACAAGATCTTGCAAATCAAAACAATTAAGAGTTTCCATGACAACAAGGGTCAATGGATGACACAACAAAGATTAAAACCTAATTAGAGTATGCCTGCTCTGATACCACTTGATAGGCCACAAACGGATTGACCCCTTGTGATTGAAATTAATTAGCCAAGTTATTAATTAATCAATTTATCATGCAAAACGCGTGGTAACACAAACAAATCACCAATAAACTAATTATGCAGCGGAAAATAAATAACACGGTGATTTGTTTACAAATGGGGAAAACCTAACGGCAAAAACCCCACCGGGTGATTTTCAGGTCACCACTTCCGAAACTCCACTATTATCACAACAAGCGGTTACAAGTAAAGGAATCCCAAGTACCTTATCAACCTACAGTTGAACCCTTACCCCAATACCCAATTGGACTTGTTCTGTAGTGAAAGTTTTCCCTTTTTATGCACGGCTCCCAAGTACGTGACTAACCAATGCGCGGATCCCAGTACGCGACTTCAATCACCAACTAAGAAGGTTGTTGGCTGCAAAGTTCTTCAGTTCATCCATACGATGAAGATCAAGAAGATGCTTGATCACAAAACCCTATGGTGCAAATACACAGCAACTTCTTCAAGAGAAAGAGATGAACTAGGGCAAGAACTTTGTCTCCGGTCACAATTTGTTTGAACAGAGTTTGCTCAATGCCTATGCAACTTGTGTACTGAATGACGGCCCTTAAAACAATCCTTTTATATGTTTAGGGTTAGGAGAAAAGAAGGTCCAAATACATAATCACGGATCCCAAGAAAAACATATCAGATTGCTGTTTTCTTAAACCTCGACAGATAGAAGGTGTCGAGCATCTATCGAGCTAGCTGTCGAGCATACGAGCTGACCAGCTCCATAAACATCGACACATGCTAGCTGTCGAGCTTTAATGATTTTGCACTTTCAGCTTGTTTTCATGGACAGACTTGAAGGCTTCAACACTTGATCTTGAAACATGGTTTCTTGAAGTATTTAAACATATCCTAGATCTACCCAAATACAAGTAAAGTGCGTTTTGTCAAAGGATTAGCCAATTACATAAAATAGTGACATGTGTTCCTAACATGTGAAACACATATGTCCTAACAATATGATTTATCTGTGTTAACCTAGATCTGCATAATTTACCTAAGTTAATCACTTGGCTAAATAACTAGGTTAAACAACTTGTGTTTTAAGGGGTCTAAAAACGTACATAAAAGAAAAATCTCACTCCATTTTTAGCCATGGGCACACCAAAAGAAGTTTAAGCTACATATTGTTACTTTATCAATCCTATTCGAAATTACCGTATGGTCAAATGATTGATAAGTATTGCAAAAAGAGTGGACCACTCAGATATAAAGAAGAACTTAAGCTTTACCATATCTAGATATGTAAGTTCTTGACTTGTAGTGTTTCTAAGAGGAATGTGAAACATTTTTTTTATGTATATCTAAATGTTTGGATGATGATGTGAAAGTCGCTTTGGCAACTTTTTTTCTTGGCGAGTTGTAGCACCCCATGTTTAGATATTGTTCACTGTTTTCTCATAAAACACCTCCTGAAATTGTGTTCTCTAAATTTAAAAGCCAAATCTCTATGCTTTTTCATGTTTAAATTTTACAATAATCGAATTTGTTTTTCTGCATTGATAAAATCTGTTTCTACATTAATAAAATTTGCTCTCTGCACATCATGTTTATTGTATATTCAAATCTGCTTACTGCATTCATAAAATCTGTTTTCTGCATTAATTAAAATTGTTCATTGTTTTCTCGCAAAAATTGTTCACTATTTTTTGCATAAACTATTTCTAGCATTCTGCATAAAATTATTTTCTGTTCAGCATTATTTAAAAAATTGTTCACTCTCTTTTCTGCATAAATTATTCTCTGTTCACTGCTTAAATTATTCACTGTTTTCTCATAAAACACCTAGTGAAATCATGTTTTCTAAATTTAAAAGCCAAATCTGAATGCTTTTTCATATTTGAATTTCATAATAATCGAATCTATTTTTCTGCATTGATAAAATCTGTTTCTACATTAATAAAATTTGCTCTCTGCACATCATGTTTACTGTATATTCAAATCTGCTTACTGCATTCATAAAATCTATTTTCTGCATTAATTAAAACTGTTCATTGTTTTCTCATAAAAATTGTTCACTGTTTTCTGCATAAACTATTTCTAGCATTCTGCATAAAATTATTTTCTGTTCAGCATTATTTTAAAAAACTTTTCACTCTATTTTCTGCATAAATTATTTTCTGTTCACTATTTAAAAATTTGTTCACTGTTTTCTCATAAAACACCTCCTGAAATTGTGTTCTCTAAATTTAAAAGCCAAATCTGTATGCTTTTTCATGTTTAAATTTCACAATAATCGAATCTATTTTTTTGCATTGATAAAATCTATTTCTACATTAATAAAATTTTCTCTCTGCACATCATGTTTACTATATATTCAAATCTGCTTACTGCATTCATAAAATCTGTTTTTTGCATTAATTAAAACTGTAGGTACTTAACCTCTGGTTCGACCTCGGATTCGACCCAATTTGTATGGGAAGTCCTCAGAAGCCTTTGGTTTTGT
>JARYZH020001379.1:0-30735 GCA_030021035.2 Notholithocarpus densiflorus
TTATGTCTAAGAGTATGATAACAAATTCAAATAGATATTGCTAACTTTGGTAACACAAAGTATCAAGTTACAGTTCTAATCACATAAAAGAAGACAGAAACAAAATTGTTGAACATGTATTAGTTGGAAATTATGACTTGGATCACTCATTTCTCTTCATGAGCTTATGACAACCTAACAATGAGGAATTCAGTAAAAATACAGTTTAAAGTAAGAGATTTGCTGCCCAGAAGAAGAATTGGAAAAACAAAGAAAAATTGGAAATCTCATTAAGAATTTATATGTAAGTCAAGGATTTTTAACTAGGACTCAACAACCATAGGTTAATGGCCAAGATGCATCAATAAAGGGAAAAATAATTAAACTGTGATTATACTTATCAGAAAATAAATAAACCTTAATCACATCTCATTCATATAGGAATTGCAAACTTAAGAGCATAGTGTGGCAAACTAACAATGTGAGCACTTAAGAGTTAAAACATCCTATTATCAATGGCAAAAAAAAAAAAAAAAAAAGAGAAGAAGCTATTATTAATCAATGTATTTCATGATGACTAGTTCTCAAATTATATAAGAAGCAAAGTATGCACTTAGAAGTTTGAAACACAAAGATTTATATATAAACAAATCACAGGCTAACATGTGGCTTACTAAAACGGACCAATATGTTGTCCAAACCACAAAAAAGACATCATAACCAAACCAAATATAAGAAACCTCTATACATAGAATTGAAAATTATATGCAAGTTTAGGATTATCAACACCCACGAAAGACGCATAATGAAAAATCCAGCAAAAGTCGTGGGGTTACATAAGTCACCATCTTGTATTTTCTAATCACACAACATCCACAGAGGACCTTCCTCAAACATATGGTGGGCTTGACATACCCACAAACAGAATACATGTATATAAATAGTATTTTGAGTCAGGCCCAGAAACTAATTTTATCAATTGTGAGGAATTTATTTTATTTTTCTATTCGAAGATGGTAGATAAAAACAAACTCCAAGCAATCAAGCAATAGCAAGCATGATTCTGCCGTGGGTAAAAAAACAAAGATATGATTAAGTACAATTAATCATTGGAATGGATTACTTATTTATGATGTCAGAAACCATTAGTTCAAAGAAATAGCTTAAATGATAAAATGAACGCAACCATTCATTTAAAGGTTAAAAGTGGAAGAAAAAATAGATTGAACTAAGAAGCTACCTTCGTGAAACATTCTGAATTACTACCAGATGTACCTCTTTGGGATGTGCTGCACCTTCGATAAATCCACATTGCGAATGCAATTTTTAAGTTCCCTTGAGACAGATTTCAAATCTAGTTGTTGGAGATTTTGAAGGTATTCAATGCCCTGGGGCACTGTCTTTAACTCCATGCAGCTGTCAATATATAGGGATTTCAGATTTGGCATCACCCCCTTTTCTATTATTATCTCATTCAATTGAGGGGAATTACAAATCACCAATCTTGTAAGCTTAAGAAAGCTTGTACTGAAACATAGCTGTTTTCCAACATAGGCATTAATAAGTGTAAGACGTCCCAAATTGGGCAAAGCAGCGATGTAAGGGAGTAGATCTTCGTCCAGTCTCGACCAATGCAATAGCAAATCTGTGAGGCTTTGAAGTGAACAAAACCAATGTGGCACCTTTTCAAGTTTTCCAGTCAAATAAAGCTTTTGAAGGTTGGGAGGAGGAGATGAGAGTGCATCCATACAGAGAGTTTCCTCCTCATTAGTTACCATGATAGTCAACACCCTAAGATGTTTCATGTTTTCAATTGAGACACATAAGTCCTTCTCGTCTCCTTCTTTCACATTTGAAATACCGATCGAGTTGAGTTGCCCCATGCTCCGAATTTGTCTTATAAAGTCACCTTCTGCTTCAACAATAGCTACAGTTTGCAAATTCTTTAACCTACCAATATTTGGTGGTATCTGCATTCCTGTAAAATATTTGAAGTCAATCCAATTTCTAGTGAAGCTATACATTATTAAATGTCGCAAGCTTTGCAACTTTCCAATTCCACGAGGAAGGGCCTTTATTTGTGTGTCCCTGATGTCCAAGGTTTGAAGATTAAGGAGCCTCCCTATGGAATTTGGGAGCTTCTTAAGTAAAGTTCCCCTTAAATTCAAATATCTTAAGTTGAATAATTTGAATACTTCATCAGGCAATTCATCAATGGGGGCATCCTCCAAATCTAGAACCCTTAACATTTTACTTCCTAGAGGCAACGCTTTCAACGTCTTGTTAAAAACAAGAAAAGAACGAATCTTTGACAAACTTGTAAATGATTTGAGTTCTCCATCAATTTTGTGAATTGAAATGCGGCGTGCTTTGCATTCTTTCATTTCTTCTCCTCCACCATGTACAACACCAAACTTTTCTTTGACTGATATTGATAGAGCAATCTCCCGCAGAAGATCATGTATTTTACATCTCCTTGGCCTCCCAAATTCATTCCTCTCTACAACTTGAAGCATGTTCCGGAAAGTGAGTTCTACTAGATAGTTATCTGCTACTTCTTCTAGAGTGGACCCTTCAACTGGTTCTACAAATCCTTCTGCCATCCATAGCTTAATGAGCCTCTTTCGTTGAATTTGATAATCTTCTGGGAAAAGGGAGCAATATAAGAAACAATGCTTCAACTGATATGGTAAATCGCTGAAACTAAGCAACAAAATGCTCTTCACTCCTTCTAGCTTAGGATTGTTACTTGGACTCCAATTCACGTTGCTCTTAATTTCATTCCATTGAGACATATTCTTGAAGTACATTAGACTGCCCAAAGCTGCAGTTGCAAGTGGTAGGCCTTCGCATTTTCCCACAAGTTCTTCAGCAAAAGATTTAAGCTCCAATGGACATTTTCCATTGGGACAATTTGTGAATGCTTTCTTGCAAAAAAGTTCCCAGGCCTCTTTATTTTGCAGCAATTTAATATAATATTTATGATGTTTACCTCCCATAGAATAGCTAGCTACATCTTCTATTCGTGTTGTAAGCATGATTCTGCTCCCAAGACAACTATCTTGAAGTGATACCTTTATTTCGTCCAAGAGATTTGTGTCCCACACGTCGTCCAAGACAATTAGATACCTTTTCTTCTCTAAATAATTCACCAGTGTTTTTACTAACAGTCTGTAGTTCATGGAATTCAAGTCTGCTGGATTTGTTTCCTTCCTTGACTCGTGGAATTCCTTAATCAAGCTCCTCAATACGTCTTCTAATTCATATGATTGGGAAATTGTGATCCATGCACAACAGTCGAAAACTTTCTTTACATCATCATTGTTGTAGGTGTTGGCAGCTAGTGTGGTCTTGCCTGAACCTGCCATCCCAACTATCGAAATGACAGTCTGATGTAGTTCTTCATCCATCAACCAAGTCATTATCGATTGCCTTTTCTCTTTAATCCCTACAAGTTCATCTTCTTTAAAAAAATGAGATGATTCAGCATGCTGCACCACCCGTTTCTGAGTATCTTTAGAACTAGTTCCCTTTGTACGATCACTATCATATCTTTGCTTCCTCTCTGGTATGGCGCCCTTGATAATCCCATTAATTTTCTGTATCTTGGTGGCTGTTTGATGCCTAACCCAAAGAGTTTTTGGAAAGTAAATGGTGTGGTGAAGGATCCAGGAACATCCTTCCTGAATTTGTTGGCTATTGATGTGATACATGAATTCATCAATAATGTCTTCAGCATCATATACCCTGTCCCTCACATTTGCCACCCAAGTTTTCTCTGTTTCACTTTCGGGTTCCTTCATATTAGCATCAATTAAGAAAGATTGCATGCTTCTTAACTCATCCTTGAGATCGTCAATTGCATCACCAACCCCCCATAATAACGATGCTTCAGTTGAAAGGATATTGTTAATCAAGAGATTTACTATAGCTGTGGCCATTTTTAACTTCGAACTCCCTTCCAGCTCAATCGATCACTAAGTTTTCAGGCTCCCCTTCTTCCAATCATATCACATCAAAGAGAGAGAGTGCCATGCTTTGACTTGTTGCTCGCCGGTCCAAAGAGACCTTCATAAAAAGAATAGAGATGAGAGATATAATGCATGAAAGAATTCTAATTCTCAAAAAAGAGTAGCAATACATGTCAACTAAGTTCTTTTTTTTTTGGAAGGAGGGAGGACTCCCATAAGAGTGAATATTTTCTTAGGAAGAGGAGGATATCTTTGTATTTATAGAAATATTGCTATATTTTTACTGACAACATTTTCAAAAATAATTATCATTGTTTCCTATGTTTGTATTTATGAGACCAACATGTAGTCTAATGGGTCATGTCAACATTAGAAGGATGTGTACATTAGTACTCTTTTATATTAACATTTAGTGGAAAGGGTTCGATAATATAATTAGAAATTATTATAGGTGGTTCAAGGACTAAATTTTGACTTTTAATTTCACTCTAAACAAAACAATGAAGCATTTCCAAGAAATCATTTTTATCTCTTTCTCAAAAAAAAAAAAAAAAAAAAAAAAAAAAAAGAAGAAGAAGAAGAAGAAGAAGAAGAAAAAAGATATCATTTTTTATCTTACTACACAATTAACACTATTGAACAAATTATTTCTTTATAACAATTGCATGTATTCTCAAGTAAAGATATTAAAATATAATAGGCATCAATAAAATATATAAAATTTTGCATATAAGACCTATTCTAGTGACAATTAAATCAACAACACAAGACTAAGATTTGTTTTGGCATGTTTGAGAAATGCTATACGGTGGGTTCCGGACCTTCGGATTAGCCCAAGTGATAAAGTTTTTTAGTGTTGCATAAGAAAATTGGGTTTAAATCTAGTCTATACCAAAAATTAATTGGTGCTTTGTCATAATAAATTTTTTTTTGCCCAAGTGATAAAGTTTTTTAGTGTTGCATAAGAAAATTGGGTTTAAATCTAGTCTATACCAAAAATTAATTGGTGCTTTGTCATAATAATTTTTTTTTTTTTTAGAGAATTTCAACTTATGGCGTCCGCTCTTGATAATAGCTCTTTATCATCAAACTAAGACACCAATCAGTTTTTGGTGTAGGCAGGAATTGAACTCCAAATCTCTTATACAATCATCAGAGACTTTACCAGTTGAGCTAACTAGAACCTACGTGCTTTGTCATAATAATAAAGAGTAATGTTTATGAAGTAAGCACTATAGGTTTAAGTCCTACCATATCTTCTTATCAAAAAAAAAAAAAAAAAGTCCTATCATATCTAAAAATAAATGTTACACATTTCAATTTTCCTTGATTTATTATTTCTTTATTAGGAAACCATGTAGCAAGTTTGCATAAGAGACCAATTTATTTTAATTGTTCTAAAATTGCTCCTTATCAATATTAATATATATATATATATATGGTCTCATTTTGTCTTTTAGTGTTCTACTTTATACTTCACAAAATCATGTTATATGTTTGAATTTTTTTTCCTTTTTAAATTTTGATTACTTGGAAAAATTATATGACAATTTGTAATTAATGGAGTTTAAAGTGCAATAAAGTAATTTTATTCCTCCTTCCTTATTGTGGTGCCCAAACCCAAAATGCCTGATGGACTACGAGGACAAGCTCTCAATTTACTTGTTTAAGGCGAGAAAAGAGTTTCCTACAATGGGGAAAACCTCTTGAGGCCAACCTAGCGGCCCAAGTGATGGAGTCTAGGGGGCTTAGTACGTATTCTACTACCTTGTATATGCTTCCCGAGGAGGCACAAGCTTAGAACTGAGCTCTTTTTTAGTTGTTTCTCTCTCTTTTTATCTCGTGTATCTCTCTCCCTTCCCCAATTTTTCAACCCTCATTCCCACTCCCTCCTTTCCTATTTATAGACTTCCCTTAATGGGATCGTTATGATAAATGGGTGAGTTTTCATGTTGGTGGGTCCCTCTGGGAATTATTCCTAACCAAATGGGACTCACTTCTCTTGTCTAACATTACTTTCTTGAAACTTGTTCCTGTCGTCAAATAGTGCTCGACAAGCGTTTCCCCCAAGGCACTAATGTTCTTCTCTATTCGGTTCCCGACCTGGCTTAGGACCCCGAATTTATATTGGACTTCAACTTGATGTAGGCCCCGACCTAGCTTTGATCCCTAAACTTTTATGGGGAAGGAAGCTAATGGATTGGGCCCATACCCATGGCCCATACACTTATCATTATTTCATCCAACAATTTCGCTTTAAAAAAAAAAAAAAAGTTTCAATGATAATAAAAGCATCACAATTGCAACCAATACGTTAAGACAAAATGTGACATTTTTTTTTTTTTTGAGAATGAAAATGTGATCAATTAGAGAGAATAAAAAAATTGATAAATAAAATGAAGTTATTTTGCTGAGTGAAAAGATATAAAAACAATTATCTATTCCTTAGGATATACCTCCACACTTAAAAATGAAATTTACTATTAAAAAGGGTGAACTAATTGGTTAAATAGTAGGCCAATAAGAAAAAAAAAAAAAAAAATCAAAATTCAAAGTTACCTAACCTCAAGCTAAAAAATTAGGTCTCAGTGATTAATAAAGGAGAATATATATATATATATATATATATATACACACACACACACACACTATTTATAAGAGGATTCTTCTATTTGGACTGAACTTTTATGTGATTCAAAAATACCCTTAAACTTTACGTTTAACAGGAAAAAACTTTAGGACAACCCGGTAAAAATATATCTCCAGCTCCACTTAAAATGCCTACAAAATAAAACACTCTTCTACTAATCCATGTCTTAAAAAAAAACTTATCCAAAATATAAAAAAATGAAAAGAAAAGAAAAATTATGACACTAGACCAAAAAAAAAAAAATTTATTCTTTACGCATGCGATGAGGCGAGTGTATTGTTACAAACATGAGAGAGGTGGAATTGGAATCCTTCTCATAAAAAAGAGAAACTAAGCTACAAGGCTGGCATAAAGAATAGATATATGATATAGAGTTATAGACAACACCAAATGGTTGATCTAGTGGTTTCTAAAACCTCATGAGATATATGAGATGATGAGTTCTGAACTCCTAATCAAAGAATAGTCATGTGCTTGATTAGCTTTGGACACTATGTTAGGAAAAAAAATGTTATAAGCATAAATAGAACTGAACAACAATTTACAACCTTCAAAATAATAAATAAAAATTTTCTCGTTAATCAACATGTCGCAATAGATAGCACAAATAAATAACTTTTTTTAATAGTCCGAAATAAGATTTATAGTTCCAGTGTCCCACAAAATGTTACTTATTAATAACAACTTTTCACTTATAGGGTTCTACACTTCTACTTGGAGTAGCCCAACTTAAGGTTTTGAAAGCGAGTGTAATGGAAGAATAGCATGTGAGGTTTTTTAATTTTTTTTTTCCCCTTCTTTTTCGAGAGAAACAATTTTAACTCATGAAATTTTTTGGGGCACTATAGACTATAGTCTATGTCAACGTTTGGGTCTTATATATAGTGATAGTCTGTGTCAATGTCAAAAAAACATGACTCTGATTACAATTTTACTAATAAGGGTTTTTAACAATTGAAAAGTGTTAGGTTCTAAAAGTTTAGAACAATTGGCAAACTGTGAGCACAAACTTGCCTAGGTGTAGATCTTAGAGTCTATAGAGTTTATTAGACAATGCTCAAGGTACTACAAGCTAGAATACAAGAACATTCAAGCTGCAGGAAGAAGAGTTCAAATTCTATGAAACTTGACCGATCGAAAATTAGATTCGACCGGTCGAAAATCGCAGAAAATCAAATTTTGTAGAATTTTAATTAAGCCCAATAGCCCATTGGCCCATTAAGTGATTTGGGTTTTAGATCTATTTCATATAGTATTTAAAGGAAACCCTAATACACATTTTGAATAGACTTTGGAGGTGCTCTTGTGAGATCAAAAAGGTATTGTGCCTTTCTCTTTCAAAGTCACTAACAAAAATCATTCTCATATTATTAGATCCGATAGATCTGAAGTTGCTGCAACAAGATCAACAATTGCTAATGATCTAAACCTTCAAGGGTGGTCTTGGAGTCACAAACTAGAGAGTTTGTGTTACTAAACCTTTGAGTGGGATCTCAAAGTCACAAGCGTGGGTGCTTGTGTTGCAGTAAATCCAAGGAGAGAAGAAGTCCGTGGACTCGGAGCTTGCACGTAGTCATGTCAATATGTTACTACTTGAGGTAGCAATAGATTTAGGGTTAAATCTAATTGTAAAAATTTCGATTCTCTTATAATGGATTTGCTTTATCTTGAGGATAGTAAGGTCAAATCCTCCCCAGGTTTTTTACCTTGAAACGATTCGTTTCATTCGTTTTCCTAAGTTATCATATTATGGTATTATTTACTTTTCCGCTGCTGTGCATGATATGATATATGTTTGTTTAACCTAGATCTGAATAATAAACCTAATAATCATCTTAATTAATTAATTAGATTAAACAATCTGATTTAAGATGTCTAAATAGAACCCAAAAAAAAAAAAATTTCCTTAATTATTTTTCTATTATTTTAATAAACTTTCTTTATTTTTAAAATATTTTATAGTATATTATAATTTTTTTATTTTTGACCCAAAAAAGAACCCTAACTTTCAACTTACATGATATGCACTTTTCATACGATCTAAATCTTTTTATTATCTGTTTTTTTATTCAATTTAATTATATTATCGGAACATATTTTTTTTAAATTTTTTATAAGATTCTCGGTTAAGTTGTACATCGCACAGCATAATACTATCAAACCTTAAATGTAGTAATTACACACCTCAAACCTTATATTTTGTTCTTCCCTTCCCCATATATTGTGTTCTTCCCTTCCCCACTATCTGTCCCTACAATATAGACACAAGTACAATTGAACAACAATTTATAATCTTCAAATTTATAAAATAATAAATAAAAGTTTTCAATTCCTACCTCCACTACTCGAAATTGGTACCCAAAACTTGCACCATCTGATATTCAATTTAAAGATAGATGTAGGAACCTAGGAGATCCAAAAGAAAAATAAATAAATATTATCAAATATAGAAAAAAAAAAATACAAATTAATGCTTTTAAATATTTAAAATAGGCAAAAAAAGTGGTTAAATATTTTAAAACATAAACTTACTTGAAAATTCCACTTGAATATATTCTTTAGGAAACTTGTAGACTTCGAGAGCTTACAAGAGGAGTTCACAATTGAAGGTGATAAAGAAATACAAATAAGGAGGATTGCAAATGAGAAAAAATACAAAGAAGGCTTTTCTCCACTCCGTCTTTCACTTGAGAACGAGTAGCCCTTTCTTTCTTCTCAGCAAAACAGAGAATGAGTAGGCTTCTACAGAAAGCAGAAAGCAAAACTTTTTTCAATATACCTGAAAGCTGAACATACTAAGGATATGGACAGCTGAAATGAAGAGAAATAGAGCGGATGCTATGAGTCATTGGAGAAAGAATAATGGACGAAGCTATAATATTCACTTTCTCAAAACTGGTGAAGCTTATTTTACTACGAGTCAGGTAAGACTTCCTCAGTTAACATTGAGGAAGATGAGCTGTAGTCATCATTGACTTCAGTTTTTTTTTTTAATGCAGCAAACAATTCATGACTCATAAAGATGAGCTGGAGTCAACAATTGCTAGCAGCATAAAACAGAAAAATTTAAATAAACTGTAGCTTATTGATTAAAGTATACAACTTGGATGTTAATTAATTGACCAAGCCTTACCTAACAACAACCCATCCATTATTAATTATGAAAATATTTTGGATCTATTAATACTTTAATTTTTGTTTAGTTTTAAGACATGGTGTTTATTAATATTTGGAATTGTACTTCGCCAAAATAAATAAATAAATTCTGAATATTACTAGTGAAAAACAGAAAAGGTGATTGCTAGCTTTATCACTACGTTAGTCGATCGTTTGAATTTTAATGCAGAAAGCAATTGATCCATTGTATTGGAGAAATTATAAGTCCATTTGAAATTAATGTCTGCTTTACAAAACACTTACACCACCTGAAATTCAGTTTTGAAAATAGACTTAAGAACCCATACAAAAGAACAAATTATCAAATATAGAACCAAATGCTAACAAAAGCTTTTAAAGATTGAAAATTTTGCAAAATACAGGGGGTGAAATAAATATTAAGGAAAAAAAAAGTAAACTAACTTGAAATTACACTTAAATATCTTCTTCAAGAGAATTGTATTACTAATAAGTCAACGTTTAAATGAGGAATATTTTCATCAGCTTATTTAGTTTATTAGGTTTCTCTCACTAAAAAAAAAAAAAATTATTACGTAAAAATAATTCAAAAAAATAATATTTTAAAAAGCTACACGCATCTTTTATGAGGGGCCCTAAGAACTAAACCAAACAAAGACTTAAAGATAGTTGACTAGAGGAGTTTACAATTTAAAAAAATAAAAAATAAAAAAATAAAAAAACTGAAAAATGGCATTGAGTTTCAAGACTCTTGATACAATAGAAGTTTAACATTTTTATTTATTTATTTATTTTATGTGGAGAAGTTTAGAATTGAAGGTGAGAAAGAATTACAAACAGGGAGAATTGCAAAGGAGAAATATCAATATCTAGAAGCTTTTTCTACTATCTTCAATTGAAATTTGAGTTGAAACTCAGCCTTATCTAGCCCAACCACTTTCTTCTTCTTAAGTGTATTTCAGTTGGGTTTTTCCTCTCATTTCCTTCTTCTTCTTCTTCTTCTTCTTGTCACAACACGCCTTAATTTTATTTTCAAATGGGTTGTCTTCACATTCACAAGTTGTCTGCTTTTTTGTTTTTAATTATTGCTGTGACATGGCTTGTTTTGGATTATTACTGCACATTTGTATATTTATTAGAAAAAAATATGATAGGCCCAAACAATTGACCCTTTTTAATTATTGTTCAATAGGCATCATCATATTATATTGAGAAAGATGTCACGGTCTACACCAACGTTGAGTTAGCAATAATCTCCTATATTTTTCTTTTTTGGAGGCATCAAGTAATTGTCATTGGACATTGGCTCTTGGCTTTTTCAAATAAGAATTGGGATTTGATCCCCAGTCTTTGTTGGGTTGCTAATGAGACTGAACTGGCAATGATGTAGTTGGAGAGTCCCTCATATTTCTTTTCTTATTGCCTTCTATTATTTTGTTTATTTTTTTTTAAAAAAGACCAAAATAAATTGTTGGTCTCTAAACTTTTAATTCATGAGTCATTTTAGTCCCTAAAGTTGTGATAACTATTAGTCGCTAATAAACTTGAAGTGATAGTTTTGAGTCCTTAAAAAACTTAAAGTGATTCATTTTAGTTCTTAATAAGGTTAAAGTAATCGCATTTAGCCCCTATGGACAGATGACATATTAGTCTCTACTCTCTAGTTTGGCCATGTCATCCAAGGGACTAAAACGTAAAAACAATTACTTCAAAATTTAGGTACTAAAATCACTCATGCTAAATTTTGGGGACCAACAATATATTTAAGCCTTATAAAATAAAAAATTAAAAAATTAAAAAAAAAAGTAAGAAGAAGAAGAAGAAGAAGAAGAAGAAGAAGAAGAAGAAGAAGAGAGGCTGAATGGCAAATTGTCCATCATATCTGTAGGGTCTCGTTTTGTAGCCCAAGCCTAAAAGGTATGGGATATTGGCCCAATGAGCCCAGAACAATAAATTTGTAGAGAATGAGCTAAAGAACTGGGCTTTAGTGAGTTAAACAATGGACTAATAGATTTTGATGAAGAAAAGAGACAAATAGTAGGTATTTACTGAAGAAGAAAAGTCCTCGGCCAAGTCCAAGGAGACTTGGTTACTTAAATATTGCTCTTGAGGCTTTTTAAAAGTCTGGTTCTGGACCGCTATAGTGTATCTTACTTGATTTTCTGATCCTCCTTCTTCCAAGGGTCTCTTGCATTATATACCCTCTTCCCGATGATCTTGGCCCTCCATTTGTCAATCATCTAAGCCGCTACTTGAGTGGCTGTCCCATCAGACACTCCTTCTGGCTCTCTATGAGTTGCGGTTGCCAAGGAAACACTGTTCAAGGGTCTTCTCTACATAAATGCGGCTAGAAAGGTAGCTACAACGCATTTAATGTGGTGATATCAGCTTTTCCTTAGATATTTCTAGACTCTCCCTCATCCTTGCGTGCTTAGGATACGTGTCTTAATTGCCGGAGTTTCCTGGGAAGCTTCCTGGATTGCTGGGACACGTGTTTGTGTTGCATTTACGGTGTTCGAGGACCCATTTCTCCTCGGACTAATCTTCCGTCGTCTCCTTGCTCATTAAATCTCAAGCCTGAATCATTTAACATCATTTGTTCCCCCCTCGGAATGTCCTCGGGTTGACCATATCCTCGGACAGGCCCAAGGCCCAAAATAGGATTTGGGCCCTTGACCTTACAATAGTCCCTCAAAACTCCAGTTTTTCCTTCTCATTTGAGGAGAAAATGTGGGGTTTTGACTTTTAAAGGATGAGATCATTTATTTCTCTGCTTCGCATGTGTAGAATCTCTGTTTCGCGCGCCCCATGATTGCTCCTGACGCTTCGTGGCCCACGAGGCATCATTAATTGCTCTGGGCGGCGTTATGTTCTCAGCATCTAACGGTGAAGCGCAGATCTAATGGCTGAGCTTCTCCTTGGATTTTGAGCGGGAGTATTCCCACCCATTTTCTCCCTTTATATAAAGCCCTGAGGGAAGCCGTTTCTTTCTTTCCTTTACGAAACTTCAAGTGTTCCAGAGAATCTCATGCATTACAACCCCTTTAATCACTAAATTTCCTCAACTCCATTCCTTAAAAAATCTCCCAAAGGTTTCCTAAAGGTTCAAAACATAGCGTATCTGCTTTCGTAAGTATTTATATCTTTAACTTTATTTTTCTCCTCGGCCTCCTTTCTTTTTACGAATCTTTTCCTACGTCGTTCGTGTTTGTTGGGATGAGTAGATTCAAGCACCTAGTAGACTCTTCGGCCGGCATGGAGGGTTTTAGAGCCAAATATCATATTCCACAAGGGGTAGACCTTCAGTACTGTGCCCTGGATCAAGTGCTTTCAGTTAGAGGGGAGGGTAGAGTTGTCATCCCAATGATTGCCTTTATAGAGGGAGGAATGACACTTCTCATGGGTAGGATCACCACAGACTACCTGCGCAACCACAGGTTGTGCCCCTATCAATGCGCTCCCAACCTGTTTAGGGTTCTAGGGAGTGTAGATGCTCTGAACGATCAGATGAACCTAGGGCTCACCTGGCACGACGTTGTTCACCTATACGAGTGCCATTTTCTTGCTAGCGCGGGATATTACCTTAAGTCTCGGTCCAATGTCATTAGATTGATATCCTGCCTCCCTAAGCCTAACAAAGGCTTGAAGGATGACTACCTGGTCGTTTCTGGGGCGTGGAACGATGGTCTTCATTGCCCAGTTAGGGCAAGAACACCAGGTGGGGTATCTTAAGACTAGGTCCCTTAGTTTTCAAATTTTTTCTGTTCATTTTGAGCCTTTTGTCTCCTCGGACGACATTTGCCATTGATCTGACCATATCCTCCTTTTCGAATGTTTTGCAGATAAAAATCACGTAGCTTCGAAGCTTAGTCTAGTCAACGTTCTAGGACTCAACTATCTGCTGAGATCGGAGATATTCGTGAGCGAAGACGGACAACTACGGGTTGCCCACCTGATCTTAGATTACGAGCCCATATCGCGTATATTCCAGGACGCGGGTCAGGCGATTAGAGCAGGTAGTTCTAAGCTTGCTCGAATAGACGTCTTTAAGCCTGGATTCTTGGCTCGGAGAGAACTTCCCCCTATTGAGCTACCTCTTCAACGTGTTCCTCAACAAGTGGTTGCTCTAAAAGAAGAGTCGGCCTCATCCCGCCGTTCCCTAGACGCCGAGATCAATTAGTTTCGCCTCGAGGAAGAGGAAGGGGCCGCAGAAAGACCAGTAGAGGTCTCGGATTCCGAGTCTGGGTCCGAGAGACTTTCCTTAGTCCGTCACCCCCGGTTAATAGTCGCTCGGCCAGAGACTAGCTCCGAGGAAGGGGATGTCATGGATTTAAAACAAAGGACCGGTTTAAAGGGTCTGATGGCCAATTGTAACAAAGGGCAAGGCTCGAAAGAGGCCCCTAAAACTCAGGCTGCCTCTAACCTTCCTTCTACTCTCCCTGTGATCCCTGTCAACCTCAGATTGAAAGCCAATCCAGGCCTAAGGAAGAAGAGGCCCATAGAGGACTTGGAGGAAGGTGAAGTGGCACCCCAAAAAGGCGCCAAGCAGTAGAAGAAGTCCAAGGATCCCAAAGATAAAAGGGCCAAGTTAGTCGACAGCCGAGATGAAGCCGAAATACGCCGAGCGTACATGGGCTCCTCAGTTGGAGATGGAGGGTGCTCCGATTCTCTGGGATGCCTTGATTTGGGAGTCTCAGAGGGGGCATGCCACCTTCCTCGCCGAGGCTTTGGAGCAACCTCTTCTCCTCCCTCGAGATATGGATGGTCTTAGGCGCACTCGTCAACCAGACCTCTTCATGTTGTTGAAGAGGGACCTCGCAATGGTGAGCCGACTAACATTTTTCATAGCCAGATGCTGAGTCATACGTTTGTTAATATGTGTTTATTAATGTAAATCCTTTGCTGCTTTCGTGCAGGTTACCCAACAAATTTATGTAGCCGAGGAGTGGGTTAGAAATGCCCGCGATGAGGTTACAGCTAAGACCCACGCCCGTCATGAAGCCGAGAAAGCTCTTGGGGCCTTGAATCAAGAGCAAGCAAGGCTATCTGAGAAACTTAAGGAGGCTGTCCAGGCCCGCCATAGCGTTGAGGCGGGTCTGAAGATCAAGGAAAGGTAGGCAGAGGATATGCGCCAAAAGCTGCATATAACCGAAATAAATCTGGCCATTGAGAAGCAATCCGTTTTGGATTTGAAGGCAGAGCTGCGAAAAGCCAAGGATGCAACTCGGGTGGCTAGGGAAGTAGCAGAGGCTGCGGTGAAAGCATCCTATAAGCGCGGGGTGCTTGATACGGAGGCCAGGCTGTCCGAGGAGGTAGTCGTAGTGTGCAGGGATTACTGCACCAAGTCCTGGGGAGTGGCGATGGACCAGGCGGGAGTTTCTGCAGACTCCGAGCTGAGGAATATCAAGAATATATTCTTCCCAGAGGATATTTGAGAAATTCTGAAAGCAATCCTCCTTTCTGAGCAGCCCCCTTCCACTCAGGTTCTTCCTCTTGGTGAGACTGAGGGGGGTAATCCTCCGGCGACGGCCAAGTTTTCCGAGGATGCCCTTACGATTAAGGATGTGGTCGCCCAGGCCAAGGATGCAGAGCTTACGTCTCAGGCAGATGTCTCCCACTCCGAGAAGGTTGATACTAAGGAGGACCCTCCACAAGCGAAAGCATAAGCGTTGGACTCATGCCAAGGATGCAGGGCCTTTGTCTTTCTCTCTCTCTCTTTTTTTGCGTGTATATTTATTTTGTAAAGGCGTTTTGCTGTTATTTGTAATGTGCCTTCTTTTGACTAATGAAAAGAGAGAAAACTTTCCTTTCCATTTTATGCTTCTATTTCATACGTCTTTAAGATTATGACTATTGCCAACAGACCTAAATCGTTATAATCATTTGCAAGCACACTTTATGATAGCAGCCTGTCATTAGCTTGCGGTGAAGGTTGAACTTAATAACGATAAGTAGAAATAGGGGATTAGATAGAGGGTAAACATCTTACACTCTGCCAAACATTTGGACAAATAAATGAGGGCTTTCGGCCCATTTCCCTAATTAGTAAAAGACAGATAAAAGTCCACGTTAATACTTAGCCCTGTACCACGTCAATTTCACTTAAGTATGTGGTTTGAGAGACCTGACATGACTTGGGATCTATTTAATCACTTAGAAGAATGCCACTGTGCGTTAATTTCACCCAAGTATGCGGTCTGAGAGACCTAACATGACTTGGGATCTATTTAATCATTTAGAAGAATGCCATTGAGCGACAAAGGAATTTATTGATAAAGAAGGTTTTCATTAATAATAGTTCCTCCTTAGGTTGTTTACATTCCAAGGGCGCAGTATCACACGCTCATCTAAATCTTCTAGAAAATATGCCTCTATACCAGCCACTGAGGTGATGCGATACGGTCCTTCCCAATTGGGTCCTAGTTTTCCCTATGCTGGGTTTTTCGCCACGCCTAGAACTTTCCTCAACACCAAGTCTCTAGGCATTAGGGGCCTTAGCTTTACTTTGGCATTGTAACCTTGCTTGAGTTTGTGTTGGTAGTACGCCAATTGAACCATTGCGCTTTCTCTTCTTTCTTCGATAAGATCCAAGCTCTTTTCTAGCAGCTCATCGTTGCTGCTCGGACTGAATGAGCTAAATTTTAGCATTGGAAAGTCTGTTTCTAGAGGAATGACAGCCTCGGCTCCGTAAGTCATCGAAAAGGGGGTCTCTCCTGTTGATTTGCGAGGTATGGTTCGATACACCCACAGAACATGTGGCAGTTTTTCCACTCACCTTCCCTTCGCATCATCCAACCTTTTCTTAAGTCCGTTCACTATGGCCTTGTTAATAGCCTCGGCTTGTCCATTCCCTTGGGGATAAGCTGGGGTAGAATACCTATTTGTAATTCCCAATTCACAACAATATCTTCTGAAGGCCTTACTGTCAAACTGAAGACCATTGTCCGAGATGAGAGTGTGAGGGATCCCGAATCGGGTAATAATGTTCTTCCAAACAAACTTCTTAGCGTCCACATCTCGAATGTTCGCCAAGGGTTCAGCCTCAACCCATTTAGTAAAATAGTCGGTGCCGACCAACAGATACCTCTTGTTCCCCGCTGCTTTGGGAAAGGGTCCGACGATATCCAAACCCCACTGAGCAAATGGCCAAGGGCTGATCAATGGATTGAGGATTTCTTCCGGTTGAAGTATGTTTGGTGCAAACCTTTGGCATTGGTCACACTTCTTCACATATTTGTGCGCTTCTTTTTGCATGTTTGGCCACCAGTAGCCTTGTGTGATGACCCTGTGAGATAAAGACCTGCCTCCAGTATGGCTTCCACAAATCCCTTCGTGTAACTCCTCTAGGATTAGTTCTGTGGCCTCAGGGTGAACACAGAGCAAGTATGGCTTAGAGAAAGAGCGTTTATACAGTTTTTGATCCTCGGATAGCCAGAATCGAGAGGCTTTTCTTCGTATTTTGTCAGCCTCGAACTTCTCTCTGAGCAAGATGTCATCTTTTTAAAACAGCACTAGAGGGTCCATCTAGCTAGGCCCTACTCTGACCTGATGGATTTCGGTTACCTCTCTCCTTATCACTATGGGTTTGCACAAGTCTTCTACCAGAATGATCCGGGGTAAATTTCGGGCCGAAGAGGTGGCAAGTGTGGCCAAAGAGTCGGCGTGTGAGTTCCCATTCCTAGGGATATACAGTAGGCTAAAGGAATCGAAATGTCGTAGGCACCTAACTTGGTTTAGGTATCCTTGCATTCTTTCGTCCTTTGTTTCTAATTCCCCGTTCACCTGACCAACAACCAATCTTGAGTCCGAGAACATGTTCATAGCTTTTTCGCCCAGTCTTTGAACCATGGACATCCCATCCAGCAGGGCTTCATACTCAGCTTTATTATTCATGGCCGAGAAGCCCAATCTGAGTGATTTTTCGATGGTAATCTTTTCAGGGAAAATCAGAACCAGCCCCACTCCAGAGCCCCTTTGGTTTGCTACGCCGTCAACATATACTTCCCAGCATGTAGGTCCTTGTAGGGAGATTGTGCCGATCGATTTTTCATCCATGTCTTGTGTCTCAGCTACTTCTCCTAACGATGGTTCAGCAAATTCAGCCACCAAATCTGCGAGGACTTGCCCCTTAACGGAGGTACGAGGCATATACTTGATGTCAAAAGCCCCCAGAATCATACCCCACTTAGCAATCCACCCCGTATAATCAGCACTCCGAAGTACGGATCTGAGCGGGAGCTGGGTCAGAACGATGACTATGTATGCCTGGAAGTAGTGGGGGAGCTTTCGTGTAGCTTGAACCACCGCTAGGATGGCCTTTTCTAGTGGTAAATAATGGACCTCGGCTTCATGCAATGATTTGCTTACATAATAAACAAGCCGTTGTATGCCGTTGTCCACTCGGATCAGTACTGGGCTTACCGCGTGAGGGGCTATAGCGATATAGGCGAACAAGACTTCATCGACCTTAGGGCTGGACATGATCGGTGGCCGAGATAGATATTCTTTAAGTTGTTGAAAGGCCAAAGCACACTCCTCGATCCATTCAAATCCCTTCCATTATTAAGAGGAAGAAAGGTCTGCACCTATTCGCTGACCGGGAAATAAAACGGCTCAAGGCCGCGATCATGCCGGTAAGCCTCTGGACCTCTTTAGGATTCCGAGGTGGTTATAGGCTACTGATGGCTCTGATTTGATCAGGGCTGACCTCAATTCCCCTGTGGGTTACCATATAGCCCAAGAATTTGCCTGATCCTACCCTAAATGAACATTTCGCAGCGTTGAGACGTAACTTGTGTCTCTTCAGAGTTTCAAAGATGTCTCCGAGGTCTTTCACGTGCTCGGATGCTACTTTACTCTTTACCACCATATCATCTATATAGACCTCAATGCTCTTACCCAACTCTGGTTCGAACATTCTGGTCATCATCCTTTGGTAGGTGGATCCTGCATTCTTCAGACCAAAGGGCATCACCTTGTAATGGTAGTTTCCGATGGGAGTGACGAAAGCTGTCTTCTCCTGATCGTCCAAGGCCAGTGGTATCTGATGGTATCCTTGAAAGGCATCCAAGAAGCTCATCCGAGGATGTCCCACCATTGCGTCCACCAACTGATCTATTCGAGGCATGGGGAAGGGGTCTTTTGGGCAAGCCTTATTCAGATCCGTGAAGTCCACACAAACTCGCCATTTTCCACACTTCTCTTTACCACCACTATATTAGCCAGCCATTCTGGGTAGAAAATTTCCTTGGTAGCCCCTGCTTACTTTAGCTTTATCACTTCATCTTTGACAGCGTCTGCATGTTCCTTGGATGGGTGCTGAGGAGGCTGTTTTTTGGGGATAATTGATGGATTTACATTTAAGTGATGGCAGATGAAGTTCGGATCCATACCCGGGGCCTCGTAAGCGTTCCATGCGAATACATCAACATTTTTTCTAAGGAACTCGACTAGCTCGTCCTTTTCTGGGAAAGGCAGTTGAGACTCGATCTGAAAGAACTTCTCCGGATCCTCATCAACGACGACTCTTTCCAAGTCCTCGCATTTCGCTTCCTCGACCGATGCGCCGGCAGGTGATGCCAGAGTTCTTAATTGGTATAAGCCCCTTTCAGTAGAGGCCGAAGGTTCAGCTTCTGGCCGATGCAAAATAGCGGCCACCAGGCACTGCCTAGCCGTGGACTGACTTCCCATGATCTCTCTAACTTGGCCGTCCGACGGATATTTCACCTTTTGATGCAAGGTGGAGGAGACGGCTCCTAGGGCATGGAGCCAGGGCCTGCCTACAATGGCCGTGTAGGGGGAGTAAGAGTCCACCACGATGAAGTTCACTTCCACTAGTCCACCACGATGAAGTTCACTTCCACTATTTCTGGACTAGCTTGCACGGGCAATCTGATCTGGCTCTTTGGAACGACAACCTGCCCATTGAAGGTTAACAGGGGTAAATCATAGGCCGTCAGGTCCTCGGGCGTTAAGTTCAGCCCCTTGTATAGGTCTAGGTACATGATCTCTGCACCACTGCCATCATCTACCATGACCCTCTTCACGTTATACTCCCAAATCTGAGCGTGATCACCAAAGCGTCATCATAGGGTTGTATAATTCCAATCTTATCTTCTTCCGAAAAAGTTAAGGCCGGTTAGACGTTCAGTCTGGCATTTTTTGATGTAGGACTAGGGTCCTCGGCGGTCGACCTAGCCACAGACATTACTCTGGAGGGACAAGAACCAGTCCTCCCTGGGGCGGCAAAAATGACGTTTATCGTGCCTAAAGGAGGTCTCGAAGGAGCATCTCTCCGGGGTTCCAGATTTGTTTGACCCTCTTGGCCGTTGGAGTGGTGTAAGAATTGCTTCAACTTTCCTTCTCGGACCAACTGGTCCAAATGGTTCCTCAAATTTCTGCAGCTCTTGGTGGTGTGTCCTTGGTCCTGGTGATAATGACAGTAAAGACTCTGGCTATGCCTCATGGGATCTCCTGCCATCTTAATGGGCCATCTGAAGAATGGTTCGTTCTTAATTTTTTCTAGCACCTGGTGCACTGGTTCTCGGAACACGGCACTAACTGCCTGGGCACCTGTAGGTCCAAGTTGCCCAGCGAAATCTCTTCGAGGCCGGCCAGTATTGAATCGGTCCGACCTGAAATCCCTCCCCTTTTGAGGGATAACCTTCGCTTTACCTTTACCTAAGTGCTGGTCCTCTTCAACCCTTTTGTACTTGTCGATTCAATCCATGAGTTGGTGCAGGCTGGTGACAGGTTTTCCTGTTAGGGACTTTCTTAAGCCATGCTCGGTTGGGAGGCCTCTCTTGAAGGTGTTGACGGCGACGTCATCAAAGTCGCCTTCTATCTCGTTATACATCTCCCAGTATCTGTCCGAGTATGCTTTCAAGGTCTCCCCTTCTCGCATGGATAAGGATAGTAGAGAATTTAAGGGCCGAGGGACCCTGCTGCACGTGATGAAGCGAGAGCCAAAGGCTTGGGTGAGCTGCTTAAAGGATCCTATGGAGTTTGGCCTTAGGCCATCAAACCATCTCATCGCCACCAGTTCCAAGCTGGACGAAAATACTTTGCACATCAAAGCCTTGTCTTTGGAATGGATGGCCATCCTCTGATTAAACTAGCTTACATGTTCTACGGGATCCGTTCGACCATTATACATGGTGAACGTAGGTTGATGGAATCACTGGGAGCTTAGCCCCTTCTATTTTGCACGTGAAGGGTGACTTGGAGATCCGATCCAAAGCTTTGCTCATGGCGTCGTTTCCTAGACCCTTACGAGATGGGCTTTTGTGTCGGCGTTTATGACGGCGCACTTCTTCGTAAGAAAAAGTTTCGCTAGGTGGGGTCCTTGACCTTCGTCTATAATTGTCGTCCCCTTCAGCATTGGAGGACGTATCAGAACTGGAAGGGGACTGCTTCCGTTGCGCATGGCGTAACTTTCTTTTCAAATCATCGATCTCCCTGTGTAAGGCTTTATTATCATCTTGCCTTTGGGATACATGACTTCCCATCCTAGAGTGGCTTCTGCTTGTATGGGTAGTATGCATGCTACCCTCTCGATACTTCTCCCGGTCCCTTTCCCGTTCAAGGTTGAGAAAATTGTCCACCCGTTGAGAGCCTGCAGGGCCTGCTTGGTGTGGACCTGATCCCACCATGTTTAACCGTTATACTCACTGATGCACAAGTTCTCCCCACAGACAGCGCTAATTGTAGGGTCTCGTTTTGCAGCCCAAGCCCAAAAGGTATGAGATATTGGCCCAATGAGCCCAGAACAATAAATTTGTAATGAGTGGGCTAAAGAACTGGGTTTTAGTGAGTTAAACAATGGACCAATAGATTTTGATGAAGAAAAGAGACAAATAGTAGGTATTTACTAAAGAAGAAAAGTCATCGGCCAAGTCCAAGGAGACTTGGTTACTTAAATATTGCTCTTGAGGCTTTTTACAAGTCTGGTTCTGGACCGCTACAGTGTATCTTACTTGATTTTTCGATCCTCCTTCTTCCAGGGGTCTCTTGCATTATATACCATTTTCCCGATGATCTTGGCCCTCCATTTGTCAATCATCTAAGCCGCTACTTGAGTGGCTGTCCCATCAGACACTCCTTCTGACTCTCCATGAGTTGCGGTTGCCAAGGAAACACTGTTCAGGGGTCTTCTCCACATAAATGCGGCTAGAAAGGTAGCTACAACGCATTTAATGCAGTGGTAGCAGCTTTTCCTTAGATATTTCTGGACTCTCCCTCATCCTTGCGTGCTTAGGATACGTGTCTTTATTGCTGAAGTTTCTTGGGAGGCTTCCTGGATTGCTGGGACACGTGTTTGTGTTGCATTTACGGTGTCCGAGGACCCGTTTCTCCTCGGACTGATCTTTCGTCGTCTCCTTGCTCATCAAATCTCGAGCCTGAATCATTTAACATCATTTGTTCCCCCTCGGCCTGTCCTCGGGTTGACCATATCCTTGGACAGGCCCAAGGCCCAAAATAGGATTTGGGCCCTTGACCCTACAATATCATAAGCAACACAAAGGAAAAGCATTGGACATCTAGGTTTGAAGTAAGCATATGTTGAAGAGAACGAACAGGCAATAAGTGGCAATATTTACTAATGCCAAAACAGGGAATCATATAAAAAAGAACTGGAATAAGTAATAACTCTCTAATATATGCTAACCATGAAGAGGAAAGGGAAATCACTAATAAAAAAGATTTGCAACTGTTAAAGCTGTATACCATATCTTAATTTACAAATACTAAGTATTTGGACAGGAGATTTAACTAATGAAAGAAACAAATTTCAGCTCCGAAACAGAATAGGAATCAAATAAATGTCTTAGTTCAAGGCTTAGGATTTATGATTTTAGACACACTGACTTTGAATGACAACCACCATTGTATCAGGGCTCCTGAGCTGCATTCAAATTCCCTCTATATAGTCTAAAGTACTTGCTTCTGCATTTCAGAAAGCCTTGGACCATCAGAGGCTCCCATAGCATCTTCTCATTAAGTATGCAATTAGATATGCTTTCTGAACAGCAAGAAAAGGAATCTATGAACTTCCTACACCCACACCGCATGGCTTATAAAGTTTAAACAAAAATAACCATAAATACATTTTAAGGAAAACATGAAGGAAAGCATATTTGTAAGCAAAGAGAAGACATCTTACTTCTTACTATCAAAATGATTACCAAAAAAAAAAAAAAAAAGAGAAGCGTCTGATAGAGGAGAAAAACTACACAAAGTGGCTGTTATATTAGTATATGCACATGCAACACTGAATAATAAAATGGTAACTTATGAGGCATGACTAAGAGTATGATTACAAATTCAAATAGATATTGCTAACTTAGGGAACACAAAGTATCAAGTTGCAGTTCTGATCACATAATAGAAGACTGAAACAAAATTGTTCCAAAATGTATTAGTTTGATATTATGACTTTGAGCACTAATTTCTATCATGAACAGACAACCTAACAATGAGGAATGTGGTAAAAATACAGTTTAAAGCAAGAGATTTGCTACCCAAAAGAAGAATTGGAAAAAAAAAAAAAAAAAGCAGAGGAAAAAAAGGGAAATCTCATCAGGAATTTATATGTAAGTCAAAGATTTTTAATGAGGACTCGAACCATAGGTTAATGATCAAAGATGCATTTATAAAGGAAAAAAAAATTAAAATATGATTATACTATTCAATAAGTAAATAAGCCTTAATCACATCTCATTTAAACAAGGGACTAGTCCCCCATACTTAAATCTCCTAAAAAGTAAGAACAACCATGTCTCAGCTTCGGGAGGGGAATACCTGTGAGGAAAATATGAGGGACAACATGTATAAAGTCGACAAATTTATTTCTGAACTTACATGTTGCTTCTCAAATGGCTAGAAGCATGTAAAAGGGAATCAATGAAAAGACACAGTATGCATGTACCAACCTATGATTAATCAAATTTTCTCACGATGACTAGTTGTCAAATTATACAAGAAGCAAAGTAAGCACTTGGAAGTTTGAAACACAGATATTTATGTGTATAAAAAAATAGAGCAAATATGTGGCTTATTAAAACAGACCAATACATGTTTCAAACTACAAATAAGACATCATATCCAACCAAATCTAATAAACATATGTACATACAATTGAAAATCATATGCATGCTTAGGATAATCAACATGCATGAAAGACATATAATGAAAAATCCAGCAAAAGTCTTGGGGTTACATAAGTCATCACCATCTTATGTCTTCCAATCACACAACATCCACGGAGAACTTTCCTCAAACATATCATGGGTTTTACATACCCACATACAGAACACACCTACAAACATACTAGCATTCATGCATACACTGATACATACCTAAATACAAATATAAAAACAACATTTTGAGTCAGACCCAGAACTTCGTGTGTTTATTCCAAGTTTTTTTTTTTTTGGAAGGATATAAGATAAAAATGAATGAAATAAACATTCATGAAAGAAGATAAAAAGAAGAAGAAAAACGCAGAATTGAGAAGCTACCTTCACAAAACATTATGAAATACTATTAGAGGCAGTAGATCTTTGAGATGTGCCGCACCTTTGAAAAATCCACGCTACGGATGCGATTTTTAAGTTCCATAGAGGCAGATCTCAAAATCAGTTCTTGGAGATTTTCAAGGTATTCAATGCCCTTAGGCACTGTCTTTAACTCCATGCAAATGGCAATATATAGGAATTTCATATTGGGCATCACCCCCTTTTCTATTATTATCTCTCGTTCAACTGTGGGGAATTACCAATCCATAGCTGTGTAAGCTTAGGAAAGCCTGTACTGAAACATAGCTGTTTTCCAACATAGGCATTAATAAGTGAAAGACGTCCCAAATAGGGTAAAGCAGCAATGTGAGGGAGTAGATCTTCTTCCAATCTCGCCCAATGCAAATACGTAGTTGTGAGATTTTCAAGTGAATGAAACCACTGTGGCACCTTTTCTAGTTTTCCAACCAAAATAAGCACTCGAAGGTTGGGAGGAGGAGCTGAGAGTGCATCCATTTGGAGAGTTTCCTCCTCATTAGTTGTCATGATAAACAAGTAGTGAAGTAGTTTCATGTTTTGAATTGAGTCACATAATTCCATCTCATCTACTGCTTTCACATTTGAAATTCCAATCCTGGTAAGTTGGGTCGTGCTCCGAATTTGTTGTATCAAGTCACCATTTCCTTCAATAGCGGACACTGATTGCAAATTCGTTAGTCTACTAATATTTGATGGCACTTGTGTCCCATTAACATATCTGAAATCATTCCAATTCCAAGTGTATCGATACATAATTAGATGCCGCAAGTTTTGCAAATTCCCAATTCCATGAGGAAGAGCCTCTATTTGTGTATTCCTGATGTCCAGGGTTTGGAGATTTAGGAGCCTCCCTATGGAATTTGGGGGCCTCTTAACTAAAGTTCCTCTTAAATTCAAATACTTCAAGTTAAATAAGTTGACTACTTCATCAGGTAATTCATCAATAGGGACATTCTGCAAATCTAGGACCCTTAACATTTTACTTCCGGAAGGCAATGTTTTGCAGTTGTTAAAAACAAGCAAAGATCGAAGCTTTGACATGCCCATGAACGATTGTAGTTCTACATTCGTTTTGTGAATTGACATGTGGCGTGCTTTGCAGTTTTGCATCGCTTCTCCTCCTTCATGTATAACACCAAAAAATTGTTTCTCCGATATTGGCAAAGCAACTTCACGCATAAGATCATGCATTTTACATGCTTTTGGCCTTCCAAATTCATTCCTCTCTACAACTTGAAGCATGCTTCGAAAAATGAGTTCTACTAGATAGCTTTCTGCAACTTCTTCTGGAGTGAACCCTTTAACTTGTTCTACAAATCCTTCTGCCATCCATAGCTTAATGAGCCTCTTTCTTCGAATCTCATAATCTTCTGGGAAAAGCGAGCAATATAAGAAACAATGCTTCAGTTGATGTGGCAAATCGTTGAAACTAAGCAACAAGATGGTCTTCACCATTTCTAGCTCAGGATTGTCATTTAGACTCCAATTCAATGTTTTGTAAATGTAAGTCCATTGAGACTCATTCTTGGAGTACATAAGACTTCCCAAAGCCGCTATTGCAAGAGGTAGGCCGTCACATTTTCTCACAAGTTCTTGAGCAAACAAAACAAGGTCAGGTGGATAGCATCTATTAGAACTACTTGAGAATGCTTTCTTGCAAAAGAGATCCCACGCCTCATCCTCTTCCAATGGTTGAATACGATAGACGTGCTTAGTAACTTCAAAATTGAAGCTAGCTACATTTTCTTTTCGTGTTGTAAGGATTGTTCTGCCCATATGACAATTATCAAGAATTGACAACTTTATTTGATTCAAGATATTTGTATCCCACACATCGTCCAAGACAAGTAGATACCTTTTCTCCTTTAAGTAGTCCACTAGCATTTCTACTAACTCTGTGTAATTCATGGAAGTCAAGTTTGGAGGATCCACTTCATTCATTGACTTGTAAAATCTCTTGACCATGCTCCTCAATAAATCTTCTAATTCATATGCTTGGGAAATTGTGATCCACGCACAACAGTCAAAATGTTTCTTTACATCATCATTGTTGTAGGTGTTGGCAACTAGTGTGGTTTTGCCTGAACCTCCCATTCCAACTATCGAAATGACAGTTTGGTCTACTCCATCCATTAACCATCTCATTAACACTTGCCTTTTCTTTTCAATCCCTACAAGTTTGTCTTCTTTAAAAAAAAAGAGATGATTCAGCATGCTGCACCAACCATTTTTTATTATCTTTAGAACTAGTTCCCTCTATATGATTAATATCATATCTCTGGTTTCTCTCTCGTATGCCTTTGATTTTCCCATTAATTTTTTGTATCTTGGTGGCTGTTTGATGCCTCACCCAGAGATTCTTTGGAAAGTAAATGGTGCGGTGAAGGATCCAGGAAGATCGACCCCTGATTCGCTGGTAATTCATGTGATACATGAACTTATCAATAATGTCTTCGACATCATACGCCATGTCTCTCACATTTGCCACCCAAGTTTTCTCTCCTTCACTCCCTACTCCCTTTCTATCAGCATCTACTAAGAACGATCGCATGCTTTTCAACTCCTCTTTGATATCTTCAATTGCATCACGAGTCCCCCATAACAACGATGCTTCATTTGCAAGGATTGAAATGATATTGTCAATCAAGTGTTCCACTACAGCCTGATCCATTTTTAACTTCACAGTTCAAACTCCCTTTCTACGTTTTTACCAGTTATATCACATCAAAGAGAAAGAGAGTGCTATGCTTTGACTTGTAGCTCACCGATCCAAGGATACCTACACAAAAAAGATAGAGGTGAGAAACATAATGCATGAAGGTATTCTAATTCTCAAAAAGTGTAGCAATCCGTCAGCTGAGTTTAAGAATGATTTTTTTTTTTTTTTGGTTAAGTGGTGTAGACTGTAGACGCGTAGATTTCGCTTAGCAGCGTTGACTTCACTTAGAGCATTTTTATTAAAAATGCTAAATGTTATAAATGCTAAATTTTAACATTAAATTTGTAAAAAGCATCAAAAAGTAAGCTACAACAAATATGCTAAACTTAAAAAAAAAATAGCAACTGAGTTACGGTGAGCTTTTCATCTTTGAAAGCTCACTGTAGCTCCAATCTTAAAAAAAAATATTATTATTTTAATGCTTATGGTGGAAAAGGTGGTTTGTATAGTTGTTTTTTTATTATTTTAATGAGTAGTTTATATTATTTTAAACGAAATGGTAAAAAAATAGAACTTTTGATGTTGGGTGTATTATAAAATGAGTTGTTAAAATTAATAAAGTGTATTTTTGAGATACTAAATGCTAAAATTTTTAAAAACTTTGATGAGAATGCTCCCATTTTTTTTTACTGAAAAGGTAGAACTCATAAGGCCATTAGAATTCCATAAATACAATGACCTTTGTATTTCTCTAAATTAAACAATGAGAAATATATTACTATTTGTCGCTGACAACTTTTTTTTTTTTTTTTTTTTGAGAAACCGCTGACAACATTTTTAATAATTATAATATCATCGTTTCCATATGGTCTGTATTTATACACCGACATGTAGTCTAATTTGTCTGGTCAACAATGGAAGAATGTGTACAACTGCACAAATTTTTTTTCTTAGAAGAGTGTACAGCTGCACATTTATATTAGTTTTTTTTTTTTTTTTTGTTTATAAAGATTTAAGAACTAAAATGAAATAACGTATAATCTGATAAAAGAATTACAAAATTATATAGTTTATGGACAAAATTTTTGACATTTTTTATTTCTTTTGAAACAAAATAATTGAAATTTTCTAAAATATTATTCTTATCTTTTCTAATATATCATTCTTATCTACACAATTAAAATTTTTGAACAAATTATTAGTTTATGATAATCACATTTATTCTCAAGTAAAGATATTAAAAGAAATCGACAAAAACATAAATTTTTTAGCATATAAGACTTGTTCAAGTGAAAATTTAATCATTAACAAGATGAAGTTTAATAAAAAAAAAATTGATTTGCTTTAAGAGATGATTTACAATTTACATTGATCTATTATTTCTATATTAAGAAACCATAGAGTCATATTTCCAGGGACCAATTTATTTTAATTATTTTGAAACTTCCCTTCTTCAACAAAAATCTCATGTCAAACTCTAAGATTTTTTTTTTTTTTTTTTAACTGGAGTGTTTCATTTTATACTCCATTAATTATAGCATATAATATGTTAGATTTTTTTTTTGAAGTGTGACTATATAGTGTATACAATTTTTTTAATAGAAGATAGAAATTTTCTTCTAGCATAATCTAAATGTATATGTATGTAAAGCTCATTTTAAAAGACTTGAACTCCAGCCTTCTCCCCTACAAGAATTTTATACTTGTGGAGTGACCATTGTGCCAAGGGTACTCAATGTATGGTGTACACAATTGGTGGTGCATAAAGTGAGGATTGAGGATTATTTTTTCCACTTTATCATTAATTGATCAAACAATTTTGCCATTTTTTTTCTTTTCAAACTTTTTTTTTTTTTTTTTGTTGAGAAAATTACAACCTATGTCAACATGATAGCTCTTTATCAACAAATCTCACTTTATCTGTTAAGCTAATTACTGGAATCCACTCTTTTCAAACTTGATAATAAAAGCATTGCCAATAATATTCAATTTAAAGATAGATGTAGAAACCTAGGAGATCCAAAAGAACAAACAATAAAAAAATATAGAAACAAATGCTAATAAATGCTTTTAAATATTTAAAATATGCCAATACAATGGCTAAATATTTTAAAGAATAAACTTACTTGAAATTTTCACTTGAATATTTTCTTCACACTTCGAGAGCTTATGTACAAGAGGAGTTTGCAGTAAAGAAATATAGACAGGGAGGATCGCAAATGAGAAATTAATAATATCAAGTCAGTTTTCTCCGCTCTGTATTTCACTTGAGAGTTGAGAATGAGTAGCCTTTTCTTTGAAGATAGATGTAGGAACCTAGGAGATCCAAAAGAACAAACTATCAAATATTATATCAATTATATTCAGTTTTATATCAAGAAATACATGACACCGATGACAGTCACACTATCCATAAATTTTTTTATGAATTTGATAACATTTAAACATTACTACTATTTTTAAATCTCTTTAAGTATTTTTAAATCTCTTTAATTTGATAACATGACAGTAAAAAAATCTTTTGAAAATAGTACTACTATCTTTTTAAATCTCTCTAAGTATTTTTTTCTGCGCGATGCACGGGTTAGTGACTAGTTAATAATAACAACCAATACTTTGTTACATGAATAATAATAATAATCCTACAAAATATAGGAAAAATTCTTCAATTTTGCTATTTATTTTTTCTTTATTGTTCAATGTTTTTTATTTTTTTTTATTGTTCAATGTTTCCCGTGAATACACAAATTACAAGTTACTTTACCAATAAAAAGACAAACTAATTGATTAAAAAGCAGAAAAATTAGAAAATTCAAACTGATCACAGCCTCAACCTCAACCTCATGATGTGTGGTCTCAATAATTAATAAAGAATAAATATATGACATAGACATAAGTAGAATTGAACAACAATTTACGATCTTCAAATTTATAAAATAATATATAAAAGCTTTCAATTCCAACCTCCACTACTCGAAATCGGTACCTAAGACTTTCACAATCTGATATTCAATTTGGAGATAGATGTAAGAACCTAGGAGATCCAAAAGAACAAATTATCAAATATAGAAACAAAAGCTAATTAATGTTTTCAAATATTTAAAATATGCAAATACAGTGGTGAAATATTTTAAAGAATAGACTTACTTGAAAATTAAACTTGAATATTTTCTTGAGAAGAATTGTAGACTTCGAGAGCTTACAAGAGGAGTTTACAATCGAAGGCGATAAAGAAATACTAAATAGGGATGATCGCAAACAAGAGAAATAAATTAAATAATATAAAGATGGTTTTTCTCCACTCTGTATTTCACTTGAGAGTTGAGAATGAGTAGCATTTTCTTTCTTCTCAGCAAAACAGAGAATGAGTAGCCTTTTACTACAGACTTGAAGTAGCCATTGCTGACCAGTCGACCACTTTCTTCTTATTTTGTTTTCTCCAGTTCACACTTGACATTGACAAATAACTCCTATATTCCTTTTTTCGTAGGAGACTTGAAAATAATATCTAGATGATTTTTCAACCGTCTTTCACGGTGAGAATGAGTGGCCTTAATGGAGTAGCCCTTCTCGACCACTTATTACAGAGTCACATAGCTTCATCTATTTTGTTTTCAAATGGGTCGTCTGCATCTTTTAATTATTGTGGTCCCATGGTTTGGTTTCATCTGAATTATTGTTTCACATTTAAGTGGGAATTCGTGATTTCGGGTTAAGGGAAGTGTTTAGGGATTAAGGAAAATTAAATTGTGTAATGGTGCAGCCTAGTCTATAGCTATGGCTGAG